>JAHHZJ010000985.1:0-24406 GCA_021437245.1 Aegilops speltoides | reverse complement strand
GAAATGGTCTTTAATAGGAAAATTATTTTATTGCTTCAAAATATTTGACAAAATTTAGGGAAACCATAGGACATATATTGTCCATATATAAGAGTTTCAACACATGGTCATGTTCAAAATATTGGTCAAATCCTCAAAAACCCTTTCGATATTTCAAGATTTTGAAATATTTACAAAGGAAATATTCTCCATGTCGGTTTGGTAGGGGTACCCAAGACTTTGGCACGGGCAGCCCCACCCCCGAACCATCCATCAAATGCTTGCCAGACCATCTCCGCCCACAAAGCCGTCAAGAACAAAGTATATAAGATAAACTCAAGACCGAAGAGGAGCTTGCAAGGCCATTCCGCTCAAGGCTAATTCGCAATCCCCAGAGAGGAGCCTCCGGGAGGACCAAGATCACATCACGAAGACACGCCGCGCCTCCCCGGCGGACCCGGGGCGGGAAGTCACAGAGCGGCAAGCCCCGCCCGGAAGATCAAGGCCCCTGCAAGGTGCTTGCCGGGAGAGCTATGCCACGGTTCGACTCCAGCTATTTGCCCACGCCCCTCCACCTTCTCCAGAGCTGGCTGGTGGGCGCATGAAGAATGCGTGGCACTCCCGTGGTGGCCGCCGGGCGAAGAAGAAATGGGGGAGTTTTTACGGGCCATTTAATGCCCTTGTCCCCTCCTCCCAAAAGTAGAAAGCATCAGAGCTGACCGCTCCTCGACTGCTCCAACTACCACCCCTTTACGCTTTACCTCTACCACGCTGACACTGCCGTACCCTTCCCTATAAAAGGAGGCCCATGCACAACGAGGAGGTTCCGCGACCAGCTACTCGCGAGGGTTTCACACACCACTCCACCGCTTTTGCTCGGATTCTTGAGCAAGATCAAATACAACACAATGCAGCAAGAGGGTTTTACGCGACCATCGCGCTCGGCCGGGTAAAATCCCGGCATCGCCGACCGCTTCTCCGCCAGCCTCCGCCTGCATCAACACACGGCGCCCCGCCCCATAGGTGCCGCGCCACCCATCGGTCATGCATCTCGGCGCGTAGGGCGCCGAGGTTGTGCGAATCATGGTCCAAAGACTTTTCATCAACCTTCCATTGCCAGCCTTCATCGAAACCGCTATGGCCCCAAAGACGAGCTCGAGGGTCGCAGACCATCTCCGTTTTCCCCGCCGCCACCGGAGCCGACGGCAGGGAGGAGACGCGGGAAGGGTGGACACCGGCGAGGGCGCCCGGTGCCACCGATCTGTGGACAGACGGAGGACCACGCCGCCTCAGACCCACGCCCATCTCCAAGGACGACACCAGCGCCCATACCACGAGGTGGTATCCGCTTGTTGGAACAAGGACACGCCGGGGCTCGCGAGATGTTCCGACTTCGCCCACACGGGCAAAGCGGGCGCCGACAGGACTCGCCTTTCCAACACGCCGGAAGCCCGAGGCGCCCCGCCTCGCCCGCCGCTTCCCGCTTCTCCACTTCCGCGAAGCGCCACGAGCGCAATGTCTCGATTCCTCCGGCGCGGACAAGGTCGAGGACCGGAGGGCTTACCATCCGAGCCTGTCGCCGCCAACAACGACGTATCAAGCAGCTCGGCTCTGGCCGCGCAAGCGGGAAGGCGAAGCCGCGGCGATAAGATCGCGGGTGCAACTACCGCACCCCGCCGCTGAAACGAAAGACGCCGCTTCCGGAATAACGCCGACGACGGCCAC
Source organism: Aegilops speltoides (assembly GCA_021437245.1). Classification (NCBI taxonomy): domain Eukaryota; kingdom Viridiplantae; phylum Streptophyta; class Magnoliopsida; order Poales; family Poaceae; genus Aegilops; species Aegilops speltoides. The sequence continues at coordinate 22,702 of JAHHZJ010000985.1, read as the reverse complement.
GCATCGCCGGACCGGGCCTGCCGAGATCAACGCTGTTCTCGACGAGCGGGCGGCAAGAAGATGCTCGACCACGATTGCGCCGCCGAGACTCGCGATAACCGACCAGAGGCTGGAGCACCGCTGGCGGCGACGCCGGCGAAAGCGATTTGCCGACCAAGGGTTGCCCCTGCTCACCCGGGAATCGCGCGCGCCCAAGGGCTCAGCATGAAAAACTTCGCCCGACGCATCGAGAAGTACGACGCAAGACACCCCTGAGTTTCTCAAATTTACACCATCGCGGCAAAGGTCCGGGCCGACGAGAAGATTCCGCGAACCATTCCGCCAGGTTAGGCCGAACGCTCGCTTCTGGCTTATGCACTTGCCGGAGGGCTCCATTTCTCTTGGCGGATCTTTGTCATCGCTTGTTGGGCCTTCACCGGCGGCCACAAACCCCACGCCAAGAAAGTGATTCCACATTTTGGCCTGTATGAAGGAGAATCGCCAAGTACATCCAACGCTCCAGCCGTGCAACACAACATTCCGAGTTCACCCCGCCCATGTTATCAGCTGCTCCACCGAACGCGAATCACGGATGCGTGAAGAGATGGCGGACTAAGATCCGGATGTCACGAGCTTTATGCCCCGGTTGCAAATGCACGCTGAAGAGGGGAGGAGGCTTCCGGGAGGATGTCGCAGGAGGGAGCGATCGACGACGCCGCTGCAAAGAAGCGCCGACAGGTCTTCCAAGAAGAACAAGGAAAGTGCTTGCCGCAAAGTCCGCAAGGAAGCTCCCGCCAACAAACACAGACAGGCCCAGAAGGAGTTCCTCGTCGGCCCAAAAGGTGGCCCGGCAAGCAATATCAAAAATCCACGCACCAAAGGCCACGACTTACAATCGCAAGCGGCCGATTATCTCGCCGAGCAGCAAAAGGCTGAGTACGAGAGGCGCGACAAGGAGAGGGCCCAAGGTTGGAGGAGAACCGAGCAAGAAGCGGCCGCTCTGGTCGGGAGGACCTCCTGCAAGGCCAAGCGGCGAAAGGTGACCGACCTTCGAGCCGCGACAAGGACGAAGAAGACGGCAAGAGGACGGGAGGATGAGGACGACAAAGGAGCAGGAATTTCGAAGGCCACGGAGGTCCGGGTGTTGACGGTGGCGCCACACACCTCTCACCGCCAACCAAAGCAAGGCACCGGAGGTGAATGCGGCAGAGCCCATGGAGTCACGCAGACTTTCAAATGGTCCAAGACGCCCATCATTTTCGATCTTGAGGATCACCCGACCGCACCACCGCGGGTCGGGTGCCTCGCTGATGTGGTCTCGCCCCACCATCCGCAACCTCAAGGTCACCAAGATGTTGGTCGATGGCGGGCCGGGCTGAACTTGATTTCTCTCATGATCAAGAAACTCCAAACCGCATTACGAAGCTCAAGAGACCGCCCTTCCAAGGAATCAACCCGGAGGAGAAGCCTCAAGGGAAAATCACCTTGCCGTGACCTTTGGCGGAGGTCAACTTCAGACCGAAGGCCGCATTTTCGACGTCCCGATATTCCGTCATATCGGATACTGCCCCGCCCGCCAAGTTCATGGCGGCTTCCCATTACGCCACAACATGCTCAAGATGCCGGGTCCGAAAGCGCCATCACCGCCCGCAGCGACAAGAAAGACGCGCTTATCTCGACCACCAGATTTACCGATGCGGCCGCCGGGCGGCGGCGGATGCACTTGCTGAAGTTCCCAAAGGGAAAAAGACAAAGACCAGACGGCAGCGCCCGGCCCACTCGCAATCGCATTCCTTCGAGTGTCGCTGCCGAGGACGCCCCATCGAGCTCCACCGCAAGGATAAAAGGAATGGCTGCTCCACCGCAACCAAGAAGGTGTCCGCTATGAGGACGCAGACCGGTGGTACCTTCACCATCGCCACGCTGACAGAAATAGGAAAGCGCCTTGTTTTCTCGGGCGATGTCGGCGTGTTTGCATGGCAACCATCCGACATCCCCGTGTTCCTGTGAAGGTATTGAGCAAAGCTTGCCGCTTGCCCCATGCGCGCCCGCTGCAAAAAGTGAGGAAACAAGCCGTGGAACGCCAAGAGTTCATCAATGAAGAAATCAAGAAACTAGAGGCAGCTGCCTAGTCAGGGTGTGATCCATCCGACGGGTTAGCAAACCCGGTTGTCGGGCGCAAGGCCAATGGGAAATGGAGACTATGTATAGACTTCATCGATGTGAATAAAGCATGTCCCAAGGATCCATTCCCTTGCCCAAGATCGACTGATTGTTGACTCCACGCCGGATGTGAGCTACTCGCTTTGATGCGATCAGCTATCACCGATCTTCATGGCCAAAGAAGATGAAGAGAAAACTGCTCATCACTCCATGTGGCACCTATTGCTTCACACGCATGCCATTTGGGTGAAGAATGCAGGTCAACGCTTATGGGTAGTGTATACGCTTTTGAGCCACGTATCCACGTAAATGTAGAAGCTAATGGATGACATCGGTGAAGAGCAAGAGCAAGGATACACCGATTCAAGATTTAGAAGAGACATTCCGAACCTCGCGCAGGATACAGCTTAAAATTGAACCCCGAGAAGTGCGCTTTGGGGTCCCTCCGCAAGCTTCTCGTTTTTGTGTCTCAGAGGGGATCAAGCCAACCCGACAAGATTAAAGCCATTGAGCAGATCCAAGCCCCAAGGCGGATCAAGGATGTCAAGGCTCGCAGGTTGTGTGGCTGCCCTCAGAGATTCATTTCAAAGTCCGCCGAAGGCTCGCCCTTCTTCAAAATCTTGAAGAAGGCGGACCCATGAAGTGGACTCTTGGGAGACGGCCGCAAGACTTGAAACATTCCCCTCCACTCCAATACTTGTCGCACCGGCCACAGGAGAAATTGTGCTATACCTAGCGGCAACCAACCAAGTGGTGAGTGCTGCGCTAGTAGCGAGAGGAGTCCGACGAGGAGGTCGACCACCGCAAGCCAGCCCAGCAAGGGGGCTGCGAAGCCCGGCCCCGCAAGGCAGTCCAAGGAGCAAGGGAGGTGCGGAAAGATGGTGCAGTTCCGAGTTTTGTAAGCCCTTCTCCGGGAGCCGATCAAGGTACCTGTGTACAAAGTTGCTTTTTGGCCTTCTCATGGCCTCAAGAAAGCTGCGCCACTACTTCCAAGCACACGAGATAACAAGGGTCACTCGCCTCACCAAGAGGATATTGCACAACCCGTACAACAGCAGGATCGTTGAGGGGCACCGGAATTGTCGAGCTTCGACTCAAGTTTGAAAGTATTTCAACCATACAGAGCCGGCTCGCAGAATTTATAGCAGAGTGGACCCCACACCGATGAAGAAGTTCAAGAAACAAGTACACCCGCACAAGGAGCGACGAGTGAATGGGTAATGTATTCGATGGTGCCTTCCCATAAGGCGCGGCCGGCCGACTCATCAGGCCAACCGGAGAGCACCTCAAGTATGTTATCCAGATGCACTTTCCAAGAGAGCAAGCGACAAACAACACCGCTGAATATGAGGGTTTGCTTGCCGCCTCTGGATTGGCGGCCGAGCTTGGGATCAAGAAGTGATCGTATGGGGGATTCCTTGGGGTCCGCAAGTTAACAAGAACTATCGGAGCCCTTTGATGGAAGCCTATGTAGATGAAGTAGGAAGCTTGAGGAGCACTTTGAAGGTCTAGATGGAACACATTCCGAGAGCTCGTAATGAAATCGCAGACGGCCTTTCAAAGTGTGCTTCAATGAAGTTACTCGGGAACCGTGGACCTTCTTGCTCAGCTGACTCAACCTTCCGTGGCGCCCATCAATTGGGCAGTCCAAGAAGAGAAAGTTGTGTCCGCGATTACTTGCCGGCGGACTCCCGAGGCCGCCAAAGTCCCTGTGATTAACCTCCAACGCCGAGGAACAATCCGCCCGCCGATCATCGACCGGCGATCAAGCAATGTTCCCGACAAGACTTGCTCCGACAAGCTTGCGGGAACCTTCAGCCGCGGAGCAGAGATTCTGCCGAGAAGCAGGTTCCCGAGCGCCCTCATGCCTTTAGTCCTTGTCGCCGAGCCCCGGCCCGCATGGGCAGCAGATCGTCTGCTTCCGCAAACCGGAGAACTTCCCACGACCTCAAGAGATAGAAAGGATAACCGCATACCAAGTATGTACCAGCCAGGACAACGAGCTAATGAAGAAGGCCAATGGTGTCGATTGAAGTGCATTCTAGGGAAGATGGACAACAGTTGTTGGCGAGGTTCACGGAGGCATCCGCGCCACCACATTGGCAAGAAGGCCTTGTTGAAAGGCTTTCCGCAAGGGTTCTTTGGCAAGAAGCTTCCAAGATGCAACCGCACTAGTAACCAAGTGTGAAGCGGTCGGCCCATGCAAAGCAAATTCATCACCAGCTCAAGCTCTCCAAACAATCCTTTGTCCCGCCCTTCGTCTGGGGCTCGACATCCCCCTTCCCCTGTTGCCGGGGCTTTGAGTACTTGTACGAGCAAGCAAGTTCACAAAGTGGCCGGTGGGAGCGTGAGAAAGGTGACAAGACAACAAGAATAAGTTCTTCAGTCGAAGGGCCGCTTCGATCCCCAACCGGATTATCACCGATAACGGTACAACCACCACCGCACCTTCATGCAATATGTCCAAGACCTTGGCCAAGGTCTCTGCTTCGCTGCTCACCCAAGGAGCAACGGTCAAGGTAAGGGCCACGCGAAGTCTGCGGACTCAAGACAAGAACTTTCGACAGGCGCAAGGCGGAAGAAATTGATAGAGGAGTGCCGGGCCTTCGTCAATCGAACGACACCAAACCGAGCCACCGGGCGACACTTTGCTCTAGTCTATGGAGCGTAGTCTTCCCCACGGAATCAGATACGGATCTCCTCGAGTGCTCGCTATGATGAGTTTGAGCAAGAGCAACCATGGACAAGATGACGATTGCTCGAGGAGGGACGCCCTGTGCTGCAGACGAGCTGCTCGATACCAGCAAGCCTTTGCGCCGCTACCATAGCCGCAAGGTCAAAGCCAGAGCCTCGAGGAAGGCGACTTTGTTCTTCGGCGGTTCAGTCCGCCAAGAATTCCAACAAGTTGACGCCGGGGAAGGTCCTTATCGGGTGAGACAAGTCACGAGACCCGGCGCCGTCGCTCGAGACCGGAAGGCTTGCCGCGAGTAATTCCCGAACATAGAGCATCTTCGCAAGTTCTACCCATAAGGCGCGTCGCTGGATCCGCCCGCAACCTCCTTTGTACAAAAGCTTTCCGCCAGATGTAACCCTTGTAAAAGCCCGCAGACTCTGCAGCAATAAAGTTTCCGTGTCTTGCTTATTTGCCTCTTTTTCCATGCTCTTCTTTGCTATTTGCATGAGTTATTTGGCATTTTTTCGATGGCACGCTGTCCCAAAGCAATAGGCACAAAAGCCACGCGCTTCTTCTTTTTTTCTCCTTGTTTCTAAGCAAAGAAATGTTCCTCCCGCACAAGTTTGCCGGAGGGGGAGGAAATGAAGGATGAACCAAGCACTCCAAGTGCTGTTCAAGAAAGGAACTCCGGAGAACGCTGCAGGCCTCAAAGCTAAGTTGCGGATTTATGCAGCTCAAAATTTTAAATTTTGAGATTGCCTTCCTTGAACAACCACACCTTGTATGGAAAACCTCGTTTCGAGGAACCTCCGACGAACAGTCGTTTTATCTTGCGCTCGAGTCGACTGCAAGTTAAGTGTGTTGCGATCGTCCAGCAAGGTTGTTTGTCGGTAAGGCCTTGCCCTTGCCGCAAGTCTTTCCTAGAAGCTAAGGTTGAAGCGCAGAGTTGAGAATCAAAACAAGGGAATTGATTCTGCGATCATTGGTCAAATAAAGGTAAATATCCTCAAAGGATAACTTGTCGCGTAACTAATAAGTTCAGAGCGATTTAGCAGCAGCAAAAGGAAACAAAGATAAAAAAAGAGAAGAAAGAGGGCCTAGTCTACGCGCCGCCTCCATCCCGGGATCTTGTTCACTTTGGCGATGATGTGGGCGATTTGTTCCTTCAAGGCCTCCATGTCCGCTGGCCGCAAGCCGGCGACGTTGGAGAGGTTTATACCGGGTTGGTATACGATCTTCGCCAAGACACGCCCATGGTTCCCACAAGACAACAGCGGCCTCTCGGCGAAGGCGCTGGATCTTTTCGCCGCAGATTGGCAGAGCGGCGCGACTTCAAGAAGAGGCCGAGCTTGGCACCGTGAGCGGTTTGATCCGGGAGTAAATGAGGTGCTCCAACTTCAGCGCCAAAGAGTCCTCGGTCAATGGCGGTTATGGAAGACACCACCTCGGTCCATATCTCGACGATGCGGCGGAAATCCTCGCCGTCTGCCGGCCATTAGGATCGCTCACGGAGCTCTTTCCTTCGCTTTGGTTTCGCCCGCAGCGCAAGCGAGTCCGCCAACAGAAATTTTCCGCCAAGATCCTCGACGGAATCCTGGCGGTCTTCAACTCGGCCGCTCTTTCAGAAGACGCTACCGAGCTCGGAAGTTGGTGCGAGGATTCCGCCATGCGGACGAGGCGATCTTCTCCGAGTCCACCTTCAACAGCCTCCAGCTTGCGCGACCTTGGCGGCGAGATCCTTTGGCCTTCCGGGTCGCCAGCGGGTTTCGCTTCCTTCAACTCCCCGCCAAGGGCTTGTTCTCGAGGGCGAGGTTCCTCGGGCACGAGGGCAACCTTCAGGTTGAGCTCTTCGCCGGGACAGCTCCACTCCCGGCGAGCCGCTTGTTCCTCACCTCGGCTTTTCCAACAGCCACTTTCATATCCGGCGAAGGTTCGCGCCCGACACCTCCGGAGAGCAGCTTGATTGGCGCACGGAGTTCGCTGCTTTCCATCTCCTCGGCGGCCTTGGGCAAGGGCTTCCCGGAAGCAGCCCGCCGGCCCGAAGGGCCAGGATCTCGCCTCCTCATCGCCCACCGCCCCGCCGCCCTCGACGACCTTCAAACCCGCGGAGGCGAGGATCTCCCCGTCAAGGCCTCGCTCGCTGGCGCCCGACGAGGAAGCCCACGGATCCGGATGAAGACACCGCTGGGGGCTTCTCAGAGCCGGCTGTTCTGCTCGACGGGGATCGGCGACGCACAGGCTTGACGCCCCGCAGCCTCCGGACCGGTGGGCGTTGCCGCCCCCTCTCCGCGGCCGGAAGCCGAGGCAGTTCCAGCGCTGCAGGGTTCGGGCGCCCCGCCGCCCTCGACAAGCAGGAGCACCATCGCCGCCACCATGCACGCCCTCCCCCCGACACCCCTCCGCTCGCCCGCCCGGGAGGGGAGGGTCTAGAAGAAGAAAGGAAAAGCAAAAGCGGTTCAAGCAAATATCCAAAGAAAGACAACACCGAAAGGCGGAGTCGCAGAACTTACCCGGTGGGCGCTTTCACGCGTTCTTGCGGGAACCATCCCTTGCCGAGTAGCCGCCCGGGTACTTCGCCTTCGGAGTACCCGCCTTGACGAGACGCCTCCCTTGCCGGGAATCCGCCCATGGGATGGAGGGACTCGCCCGGGGCGACCGGATGTCCCGTTGCGGCTCCATCCTCGCGCAAGTCAAGGCAAACACGCCAAGATATTGGGACAAGATGAAGCTATCGATGTACCCGCAAGCGACAGCGGAACCCAGATTACGCCTGGGCTGCACGGGCTGCCTCGACGGCGCTGGTCCGCAAACTCGAAGTCCGGAGCGCCTCCGCCTCGACGGGCGAAGTCGTCTGCATCTACCACGGCACCTTGGCTTTTCCGCCCCCACCAAGGTCCTCGTCAACACAAAAGCAAGATTAGCATCAGAATGGCCGAGGCGAATTACGAAGATGAAGGTCTTGGGGACTCACCCGTTCCTCGCTGCCTTCGCCAAGGCGGAGAGGTCGACGCACTGGACGCGGCCGGTGTGAGGAGCAGGAGACGGAGGCCCTTCGGCGCTTTGGCTCCTCGGCCTGGGCGGGACCGCCCGGGGCGGTCGAGACCAGAAGTGGGCGGAGCCGCCTCGCTCCGGGAGGCCTCGACCGCCGGGCGCCGACTTATGGGCGCCTTTTGTGGCTGCCCGCGAGTTGCCTCCGCCACATCTCAGGCGCGCTTCGCACGGCTCGACTCGAAGCTTGCGCCGCCGATGGCAGCCCGGGCTTGGATTACTTCCGCCGCAGCTTTGGGAGGCGCTCAGGAGAACGCTAGGGCTCGCCGAGGCGGAGGTTTCGACGACGAGGAGACGCTGCCATCATAAAGGTCCGTGGACCCGCCGCATCATCGGGCGCATCGCGACGTTCCCTCTCGCCGGCTGGTTTGCGACTGCACCTGTGGTACCCTTTACCTTTGGCGCCTGCTCCCGCCCTCCGCGCCGCTTCCTCCGGCACGCCACCGCTTGCCGCGATTTCGCCACACCTGGGGATCCCGGAGTGTCAGAGAAGGGACCGCGGCCGGAGGAAGTTTCAAAGAACCGGCAGATCTCCCCGCCTCCGCTGATAGGACTTCTCCGCAGCCTCCTCCTCAGGGAATCGATCTCCGCCGCTGGTGCGGGCCTCTTCAGCCCGAGAGGCTATGAACGCGATCTCCGATCCGGGTGTCCCGTGTCACCCGCTGGATCTCATCTTGTTTTTCGCCACCGAGGGTGTCGAAGTTGATGATGTCACGGCCAGCGGAATCCATGAACGCCCACCGCGGGAATCACACGCTGGCATCATGGCGAGGAGACGATCCCGGCTACGCGATGGCAGAGGGGCACCACTTGCCGGGAAGTCGAACCACTCGATGGGCCGGGTCGATAAAGAGCTCCCGACCATCCCTCACCCAAAGGCCGGAAATTGAAGTTCAGCCCGGCGCAGCCTCATTATATCCCCCGCCGCCATACCCCAGCCGGCCTTTTTCGCCTTTGAGGGGGGCGGGCGACGGAGAAAGTCTGCGCCACCGCTATGGCGGACAGCCCCCGCGCCGGAGGCGGGATCCGGATGAGGGCAGCGCCGAGCTTGACGCCGCCGAGTCCAGCTCCCAATCTCGCCCATAATGGCGCGCGCGGCGCGGTGAAGGGCTGCGGTCGCCCTCGACGATCCAAAGCCAGTCCCGGCCACTCATCCCACTTGATGCGGAGCTCCCTGCAAGAACTTCTTCAGGTTCGACGAAAACCCAAGAAATTCCTCCCGAGAGGGGGGAGCCGGCTCGCCTTCGGTAAAGAAATGCCCAACAGAGCTACATTTGGGTGGATCTCACGGTTCTCACACATATAAAGGAAACCGCCATTGTGAGGACGGCGCTAGGGGTGAAATCGAGAAGGTGGAAGCCATATTGTGCATAATGGAGTAAGAATTCAGAGAAAGGAGGACAAAGACCGCAGTGAAAGAAAGCTGCAAGAAATGGTACCCGCCGATAGTTGTCCTTGAGGTCGGCCGGGTGGGCGCTGGTCCGAGGATGCGCCGAGGTCCTCTTGACCGAACAAGAAGTACTTGCCCCGAGTTCGCCCACGCCGAGCCAAGGGAAGACGATGTTCTCCTCCGGATCCGAAAGCGAAGCCCCCGCCGATTTCTCTTCTGGTGCCTTCCGCCTCCTTCCCTTCCGTCTTCGGGCCAAACGGCAGGGCAGGGAAGGGGATGAGGGTCTGGCGACGCCTGACGAAGAAAAGCGAGGAGGCGCGAGGTGGAGCGCGAGGAGGGTTTTCCGGAGGAAGAAGAAGCAATGAAAGCAATGGAGGGGAACCGCGCGCCTTGTTTATGGGGAAGTGGGGCGGGGTGCTCCGCCTCCTCATTAAGGGACGGGCACGCCCCATCCCACGGCGCCGAATCGACGCGGTTGCTGCACGGAAGGCGGCGAGGCGGAAGGGATTCGACGCGCCAGAGGCTTTCAAGCCGAGACGGTTTGGCCCGGCCCAACAAAGCGCGACTGCATGGCCCAGCCCGGGGTCCTGCGGTGAGCCAAGGTAGGGGTACTCAAGACTTTCTTGTGCACGGGCAGCCCCAGCCCCCGCAACCGATCCATCAAATGCTTGCCGAGACCATCTCCGCCCACACCAAGCCGCTCAAGAACAAAGTATATAAGATAGAACTAAGACCCCGCAAGAGGAGCTTGCCGGGAAGGCCATTCCTGTGCTCAAGGCTACATTACTCCGCAGATCCCCGGGAGAGGAGCTCGCGGAGGACCAAGATCACATCACAGAAGACACCCGGCCTCGCGCTTCCGGGAGGACCCGGGGCGTAAGTCACAGAGCCCGGCGCTGCCCCAAGATCAAGGCCCGCAAGGTGCTTGCCGGGAGAGCATGCACGCGGTTCGACTCCAGCCATTTGCCCACGCCGCTTCCATTTCTCCAGAGACGGGGTGGTCGGCTGCATGAAGAATGCGTGGCACTCCACGGTGGTGGCTTCCGTGGCTAAAGAAGACGAATGGCGGAGCTTTTGGCGACGGGCGACGGGCATTTAATGCCCTTGTCCCTCTCGCAAAAGTAGGTAGAAAGCATCGAGCTGCACTGCTCCCGACTGCTCCAACTACCACCCCTTTTACGCTTTTACCCTCTACTCACGCTGACACCGCCGGCACCCTGCCCTATAAAAGGAGGCCCATGCACAACGAGAGGAGGTTCCGCGACTAGCTACTCTCGCGAGGGTTTCACACACCACTCCACCGCTTTTGCTCGTGATTCTTGAGCAAGATCAAATACAACACAATGCAGCAAGAGGGTTTTACGCGACCATCGCGCCCGGTGGGTAAAAATCCTCACAGGCATCGCCTCGACTGCTCTCGCGCAGCCTCCGCCTGCATCAACACACGAAGGGCCCTGCCTTATAGGTGCCGCGCCACCCATCGGCCGCGACACTCCAAATATTCCAAGGAAATTCTAGCATGTCACATATGACATACTAGATGATCTTGCCAAGTGTCATGACTTGGAGAACAAGATAACATCATCAAATACCCTCAAAACCATTTCTATCCATTTTGAAGTTTGAGAAACTTTACATTGCCAAACATGTCCAAATATTCTCAAACCTTGTGAACATGCTCAAATGGTCTAATAATGCATCTAGACCAAATGGCACAAGTTGGAGAACAAGTTAACTTGATCAAAGTTCCCAAAACCCTTTCTCGACTGTAACCAAATTTGAACAACTCTACATTGACAAGTGTGTCATTTTGATCTGAATTTTGTGGACATGTTCAAATCCTCAAATGATGACACTACACCAAGTGGTGCATCAAGGAGAATTGATTTGCATGACTAAATCGTGGTAAAGCCATTTCGCCAATTTCTAGGGTTTACCAAAGTTACATTGGCTACTTTGCCCAAATGAGCTCCAACTTGGTGGAACGCCCTACTTATGTGCCATTCCATCCTCGTTAAGTCTCATGGAAATTAAAGTTCATTTGCTTGCCCAAACCATTATCAAACACCTTCGCATTTTGCAAAAATCACTATTTTGACCTCTTCCACTATTCTTGGGGAGCTCAAATTTTACCAGCTCCTCCTAGCCCCCTTTTACCTCTAGTAGCAATGGCAAGACCACAGCTCACTTATTGGAGGAAAAATCTCTCCCTCTCGACAGCTCCTTCTCTCTTTCTCACCTCCCTCCTCACTCCATTGGTTCCACAAGGCATCCAAGGCTTCCTCGCCATCCAAATACATCCTAGCACTATCGACACAAGTGGCCGCTACCACTTCCTTTCTTAATGCCATGGTATGCCATTTAGCGCTTAGAGCGGCCATACAGGCACTCCAAGACTGTAGCCGCCCATTCCAACTGGGCCCGCCACCTAGGGCCTCCCTCGTCCCCCGAGGTCACCTCGACGGCCAAAGGCACTCGCACTCTGCCGCTGCCTCCTCTCTCTCCTCTCCGGCTTCCTCACAGACAGGACAGACCACTGAGCGCTGGCCATTGCAGCCATGGCGGGACTCGCGCTGCCGCTGCTTCCGCCCCTCTCTTCTCCTCCTGGGAGTAGTCCACGCCCACGGAACACCCTTGACATGGCCGAGTGTGCAAAGATCTGCCTCCTAAGATCGCTTAGTTGTCAGGGCTACATGGACGCCATTCACGGTGCAACTGCCACCCCACCTTAAACAACCATCCCAAGCTCCCTCCTCTGGGCTCCATTCGCCTATCTTCCCCCAGAGACCTCCCCGGACAGCCTCCCCTCCTCTCGTGCTCCTCCAAAGACTCCACTATGGCCGGAGCCGAGCCGCTGGATCCGCCCAACCGGCGTTTCTATCTCTCCTCCTTCCTTCCTTCTCGAAGGCTTAGAGCGCCACCACTGTCCGCCACGAGCCCCTCCTCCCTGCTCCTCTCCACTCCTCCTGCTTCCTTCTCGCTTTGCCGAACCCGGGCCACAACTCAGAACCGCACCAAGCTCTCTCTCCCTTCTGCTTTCAGCTGTCGTGGTCCGCATATGGATGGGTAGATGGCCAAGGCTGAAGTCCTCCGGCAGCCGGGCGCCACGGGAGGTGGCCCGCAAGCGCTGGGTGAGCGCCGGTGCGCTGGCCCGCCTCGGCCTCTGCCTCGCTTCGTGTTCGAGCGGGAGGTAGGAGACGGCCTGAGCTCTGGCCCCGCTGGCTGCTGACCCGTGGGCGGACCTCACCTGCTTGGTGGAGACGGTTGGCGGCGTTGCTTCCTCTCACGCCAAGGCAGATTACGAATACGCCCCGACGTGGCCTCAAGGCAGGCAAATGCTGGCCGCTGCCTAACTGTTAACTCTCGCCAAGGCACATGAGCAGGTTAAAGTTTTTTCTTTTTTCTTTTTCCCAAAGGAACTTCTAAAAATCCATAGAATATTCATATTATCTCCAAATTTGATGATTCAAATTTCTAACAGTTCATAAATTCTAATTCATCACATGGTGCAACTTCAGCACATTTTTCCATAAAGATTTTCTTCACAAATATTTATCAAAACCCTATTTTTCCATTTCTTGATGAACTTTAGAAAATCACAGAGAGTCCATTTTTGATCCAAATCCCATGATTCAAAATCCTAGATGTCTATAAGTTCAAAACTTAGTTTTTGAACATTTTTACTAGTACTTTCTCAGATCACCTCAAATAATGGTCTATTTCTTTATATATAGCCAACTTTTGCAAATTCATAGGAAATTCATTTGAACTCCAAATCCAAAGGAAACCAACTCCCATGCTTATAAAATCATGATTTGCTAAATGGGTGCCTTTTGCTCATTTTTCAAAAAATATATTTCTCAGACACTTCTTGCAAATCCATAAACCCCTTGATTCCACCATATCAAAATGTTCAGAGATGTCCATTGATCAAATCCTAATGAAACCACTTTGGTCATCCCTCATGTGACCAGTGGTATCCTAGAAATGTCCAACTCATATTTTAGAGCACTTTTATTTCCTGCCTTTGTTGTGTTGCTTATTATGCTTGCTTTCTAATTTATAGTCGACGTAAGTATTTGGAATGCTCGGAGTTGGACCCTAAGGCTTGAAGACTCGATGAACCAGGCAAGCAGCCTTTGACCATGTCTATGAAACCTTTTATATATGGCATATAGCACCATATTGTTGTTGCCACTTTAATCATGATGAGGTGGTATCCACTTTGATGGTTGCCACTCGCATTTCCTCGTTGATACTTGTATTGTGCATAACCCTACCTTCTTATGGGGTTATGGACGGTGGGAATAGATAGGATGCTAAAGTAAAGCTACGTAAAAAAGGGACGGAATATGCATGGTGATGGAGGCAAAGCATTTTCAAAAAGACTTTTTGAAAACCCACCGGTTCCACTTATGCCCTGGGAGATGGTGAGATGGGTAGCCACTTGATGACGAAGTGGTGTACCGAGGCAAGTGTGTGTTGTTTCTAAAACGGATTGGTTTAAGTTAAGCACCGCGGATTCCAATCTTTACATGTGCAACTAATCTACCCTTATATAGATAAGGGCATTATTGATTACCTAGACCGATACTAGCTTGGAGCCTGCATTACATTAGTGACGGAGAGTTGTTGGCGCTTCTCTGGACGGGTCGTGCTGTGTAGGGCGCTATGACTGCTTTCTTGGCAGGCATTAGACACACCACTGGTACCCCATAATTATGTGTATGATGATGAATATGGGAGCCAGGCTCCACAAATTTATGATGTGAAATGTTGGGCAACGGGCTACTACTGAATCGAGTGGACTCCATGTTAGTGTCGCCTAGGAAAAGGTAGTGATCGGGTGCTTACCCCGGCACTTGAGGTATCGCTGGTCGTGATGACAATGCGCTCCCTTGATCTTGTGGGTACAAAGTGCAACCTCTCGCAGAGTGTAAAACTATTTGAATAGCCGTGTCCACGGTCATGGACAGACAGGTAACCGCCTTTGGCTACGCCCACTTGTTTACAAAACCGAGTGTGTGTGTTGATAAATTACTTGGGTCACGGTCAAGGACTTGACATGATTGAGATGGGTTGGTTTCCACTCTATTTATGTTGATATCTGTAATACGTCCTCATGGTTACTTGAATTCTCTTGATGCATGTCTTACAAGTTGTCGAACATGTCATTGCACTCAAAACTAGGTTTCTGCAAAAAATTAGCTATATCATGCATTGTTGTATCTTGAACCAAAACATGGGTTGCTTATGTAGTACATTCAAAGTACTCATTGGCTTGCCAACGATTATTTTATTAGCGCTGCATGAAAGAACATGATATGATGATGAAATGTCATCAATTTAACATGAGAGTTAGGACGCTTTCCCAATGTAATGCCTCGTAGGGTTAAGGCAGATGACATGGGTCCAAGTTATCGATTTAAGATTTCCGATGATGATATACTCAAGACCCACCATAATGGTCCTACTTGTGTAATATGGTATGTATGGATGTAAGACTCTTGTTATTCAACTTCTGTGGTGTTCAAGTGAGCATTGATCTCTCGGGATCACTGCACACGCGGTATTCGGTGATCATGACTTATGAGTCGGGTCCCCACAAGTAGTCGGGTATCAGAGCCATCCCGACTGTAGGGAAGCCTTAGTTAGCATGGTCTATAGTTATGGTAAAACCATTTACAAAAGTACTACTATTTTTCAAAACTATCTATACTTTCTTCCTTCTCGCTTTTTCAAACTAAGGTATACTTTCCTTATTGATCTCTTCCCAGGATCGGAAGTATGTCTAGAGGGGGGGTGATTAGACTACTTGACAACTTAAAAGTTTAGCCTTTGATTAGGACAAGTTTTTAGCAAGTTCACAATGATGAGCAAGTCATATCACCCTACACATGCAATTCTAGAGTAGTGGCAGCGAAAGTAAATTGCACATGTAGTAAATAGAGGTGGAGAAGAGCAAACGGAATATGGAGACACGGAGATTTTTCTCGTGGTTCGATAGGTGGTGCTATCGCCAATCCACGCTGATGGAGACTTCAACCCACGGAGGGTCAGAGTCCACGGAGGGCTCCACCCACTAAGGGTCCACGAAGAAGCAACCTTGTCTATGCCATCATGGCATACGCCCACGGAGGACTAGCCTTTACTGGGTAGATCTTCACTAAGCAGGCGATCTCCTTGCTCCTTACAAACTTCTTGGTTCAACTCCACATCTTGGGAGGCCCCCCACCTAACCAATCTAGGAGGCACCACCCTCCAAAAGGTAATAGATGGTGTTGGTGATGATGAACCCTTGCCTTGTGCTTCAAATGATATTCCCCAAACTCAACTCTCCTCACCGTTTGGCTATGGTGGAGGAAGGTTGAGGGAAAGCAACTTGGGAAGGCTAGAAATCAAGTTTCATATGGTGGGAGTGGAGCAACGTCTCAACACAAGGGTAGGTAGTTTTTCTAAATGTAAGGTAGGAGTGGTAGTTCTTTTCATGGCCTTCCACGAATGAAGAGGAGGTGGGGGTATTTTAGCCTCCACAAAAACAACGTTAACACATTTGACCAATCTCGGCGAGGTTGACAACTGGTGAGACCGAAAGTTCAAATCTTGAACGGGGATTTTCTGGGACCGAAAATACAATCTGGTTAGTCCGATTCTTCCAAAGTCTAGGGTTTGCAATCTTGGGACCGACTTTCTCTCTCTGACACCGATTTGAGTCGAGTTCGAGGTTGGCAACACCAATTTGTAAGACCGAGTTTGGAATCGAAAATCCAAATTACTAGGGTTTGGGTATATTAGGTGGTTCATCTCGTGTGCGAGTTTATGGAATCGGTGGGACCGAGATTACTTATGAGTTTATGTTGGAATGAAAGATTGCGATAGTTTGAGAGATAAATCATTAAGCACTTTGAGCAACCGCATCATCATAACCTCATCCCCTTTAATAGTATTGGCTTTCCTATGGACTCAATGTGATCTTGGATCACTAAACCAAAAATAAGTCTTGAGCTTTTGCCAATGTTTTCCTTAGCATTTTGAGGGGTCCACATCATCATATTGCCATACCCATATCCAAAATTTTTAAATATTCTCAAAAATAATTAGTTCAATGATATATATGTTTTATTAATTAAAAACCACCCGGGATTAGTTGCCTTTCACTTCCCTTAAAACCTTTGGTCGCTAGAACCTTATGCCCCCGACCCTGGATTCCTTGTAATCTCGTGGATAATCTATAAGGAAGATGCCTTGCCGAATTCACCCACATCTCCAACACAAGATTGGCGACATCACAACAAGCGATAAAAGAAGATACATCCTCGAGGGATGAGGACCAAGACCGGGAGATGGTGACACCCTTGACTGCCCCAAGATGATGCAACCTTAGCCTATGACGATCGGGTTAGGATATGCAAGATCATGATATACATCGCTAATAGGGTAACCCCCCTAGTTGATTTAAACCACGGTGGATGAGAACCAGCATTTGGTCCGCCTCACTATAGTGAGCAAAAAATGGTTCTCTTCATCCCCCGCCTCCCGTGGAATTTAACAATGTGTCCACATTGGACCCTATTATGCCTAGTTAATTCCGATAAAGGATGGCCACCGAACCGGAATTAAAAGGCAATGCCCGAGGAGCCACCTTCACCCCATCATCTCATAGGGGAGAAGTGTTGAAGATTCTTAGCCAACCCGGATCGTGCCATTGAACAACTACAAGAGACGAGTAACACTTGAGGAAAACTCAAGACTGATGAGGCACAAGGCACGACTCATCGAGTCCGAGAACCCCTAGGTAGGATGAGTCGGTACCCCTATGCGCAATGAGTCCGTATGATGGTTGAAATAGATCCATGATCTGTGTTTTTGTTTTATGTGTTTTGATATCACGCTTCCTTTTTGCCCTAGGCAACAAGTACGTGACTATATCACCTTACTTATCTTAATGCTCGTGGCTCTCTTTCGCACTTGTTGTTTGCACTTGCACTATAAGGACCTTTAGGCATTCCCTCCTCTATGCTACCTCTCCCTCATCTCTCTCTCCCAAATCAGGCAAGACAAGATACACCAAGGATTCTTACACGTTTAATAATTCTATCCAAAAGGAATCTCAAGGTCCCACCAAGGATAGACCCGTGATATTGGAAACAAACACTTTTGTAAGGTGGATATCATTACATCAACATTACATAAATAGATGGGGATACATATAAAAGGCATACAATGCCAATTTAATACAACATCATCAGATATAAGAACAACATCCGATCACTTGGATGAAACACAAACAGTAAACTCAAACGACATCCACTGCTAGCCCAGTCACGAATTCGAACCTATAGAAAAATTTGAAGGGGAAGAGGAGTAAATCAAAACACCTACGCCAAGAATCCTCACCAGAGCGACCACAAGTTGAGGAGAAGGAGTAATTCTTCATCTGATATAAATTAGACTAAAACAGTTTTCTAGACTCAACAACGGCCAAACTACACGATCAATCAAGGGGGCTCCTAGGGTTTGCCGAGGCTCGATACCAACTGTCAACATTTAATATGCGATTCTATCCAAAAGGGAACTCAAGGTCCTACCAAGGATAGACCCAAGATATTGGAACGCTTGCTTAAGGTGGATATCATTACATCAACATTACATAAAATACATGGGGATACATACAAAAGGCATACAATGCCACACCTAATACAACATCATCATACATAAGAACAACATCCGACTACTGGATGAAACACAAATGTAAACTCAAACAATATCCACCCTGCTAGCCCAAGTCAACACTGGGAACCTATACTCCTGATCAAGAAGAAGCGAAGAAGAACTCCAAAACAAGCAAACATCGCCTCTACGTCATGATCATCAGATAACCTATACCCGCAATTGTTGCTAGTAATCAAGTGAGCCACGAGGACTCCAGCAATCCCATTACCATGGGTATCAAGACTAACAAAGCTTAATGGGAAAGGAAGGGTAAAGTAGGTGACGCAGCAGCATGACTAAGCAAGTATGGTGGCTAATACACGCAAATGAGAGGCAGAAGAGAAACAAAGGAACTGGTCGTGAAGCTAGCAATGATCAAGAGGTGATCTGAACACCTACTTACGTCCAACATAACCTGAAACCGTGTTCACTTCCTGACTCGACCAGAGAAGAGACCATCACTGGCATACTGCGGTTGATGCGCTTTTAATTTGGATCTGGTGTCAAGTTATCTACAACCGACATTAACAAATTCCCATATGCCACATAACCATGGCACGGGCTCAAAGTTTATACCCTGCAGGGTGTCCCAACTTAGCCCATGACAAGCTCTCGCGATCAACGAAAGAATAGACCTTCTCCGTGAAGACCCGATCACCCTCGAATCCCGGCTTACATAAACATTTCGATAATGGTAAAACAAGACCAAGCAAAGTCACTCGCTGCTCGGCTAATCCCGATAGGAGCCGCACATATCGCTCTCGTGGCAACACCGGATAAGTCAAGCTACGAGTAAAACCAGATTGAAGTTTCGAGGTGCCCCCGCAGGCTGCTCTGCCGACCAACACTTAGACAAGCACTAGTCCGGGAGGGGGGGCTAAATAAAGATGACCCTTGGGTTACTCATCTCCAAGGGAAAGGTAGGTGGTGTGAGGCAAATGGTAAAACCAAGGTTGGGCCCTTGCAGACAAGTTTTATTCAAAGCAAACCGCCATGGGGGTCCCATAAATCACCCGACCGCGTAAGGAACGCAAAACTGGGAACATAACACCGTATGAAACTAAACTAGGGCGGCAAGAGTGGAACAAAACACCGTGCATAAGGCCGAGCCTTCCACCCTTTACCAAGTATATAGATGCATTAATAATATAAGAGATATTGTGATATCTCAACATAACTCTGTCCACCATGAAGAAATCTTCAACTTCACTGCCAACTAGCAACGCTTATAAGAGGGCTGAGCAAAGCGGAACATATCCAAACAACGGTTTGCTAGGAAGGGTGTCAAAGGTTAGAGGTTCATGGCAATTTGGGAGGCTTGAAGAGCAAAAGATAGGTAACGCGAGCATAGCGATAGAACGAAGCAACTAGCATAGCAATGATAGTAGTGAGATCCGTGGTAGTGGTCATCTTGCCTAAAATCTCGCGATGGAAGAAGAACGCAGTCCATGAAGAAGACGCAAGGATGAAGTTCGAACCAACCGTGAGACTAACGAATCCTCACGATCGCAACTTAAAACACATGGAACTAACAAGAAGAAGCACACAATATAGGTAAACACACCACACATGAACAAGGCATGATGCATAACAAGCATGATGCATGACCAAGCTACATGAAGCTACTCATGGCAAGAGATGATGCAAACAAGAACAACACATCAAGGCAAGTTTAAATGAGGCCGAAACAACATATAACAATTCCGGGAGAAGTCCTCATATGCAAATTTCGAAATTGGTCCAGATCTGAATAAACCTTATGTTCAAGTTGTTAAACAGCAAGTTAAGATGCACCAAGATGATCTACATGAGATTCTAGCCAAGTTACATATAAAGTTCATTAGATTCGGAGCTACGGCCTAGAAGACATGAGCAAAACAAGTTAAACATGGCATTGATGCAAAATGCACCCAAACATCAAGCAAACACACCAAAACAAGGATGCAACATGATAATATGAAGCTACATGCAAAATCAAGCAAGTTTCATATAGAGCACACTAAATCAGAAAGCAACGGTGCAACACATGCACACTATACAAGTCATAACAACAATCATCCATAATAACAACTAGGCATATTGCAAGCATCAAAACAATATGCTACAACATCCCAAATAAATAACAAAAAGGCATGGGCATGAAGAAGGTAAATCATAACAAAACATGAACAATGAGCTATCTCCGTAAATCACTAGAACATGCTCCAAAACACATGGTAAGATTGCAAATAATAATAGTTTCGGACTTTAGCAGAATAACATCGAAGTTGCAATGTTTAGAGTAAGCAAACAACATGTTACAGGAACATATCATGGAAAACAAAGGCATGGCTTGAATCTACTAATTGCATAGATCAAAAGTCTCTACTTGACTATGAGCCAAAAAGGCATGTAAAATATGATGGCACCCATGTAAACATGGCAAGTTATATTACAGATTTAAACATGGCAGGAACAACAATAAGTAGGCATGTTGGTGAGCTTGAACCACTCACTACAGAGCAATACATGGCATGGCAAGGCAACCAACAGTAAGAAGACATGTTTATGAAGCTATACATGGCAAGAACAAGTTCATAGGGTGCATGGATCACTAGGAAAACACATGGGAACAAGTGAACTTAATGTAAAAAAATGATAGCAACATCATTTAGCAAACTTTTAGAGCAAGATAACAACATGTCCAAAGCAGGCTATAATTGCAACTCAAGGCATGAATGGATAGAGCATGACATGTAGATCAAAACATGTTTATATAACATCTACAGATTATGCATAGAATGATTAGTAGCAACATGTTTACATAGCAACAAAATATAATGGTAATCAATGTCAGAAAACAACAACAACAACTACCCTACTTAACAAGCCTCGATTCACTCATCACAAGTCATTGCATGACAATATAAGCATAGCATCATCAAGAAGACATGTTTATGTAACCAACCAATGCAAGAACAAGTCCATAGCATGCAAGGATGAACTATAGCAACTTTGTCTAAATTGAATAACAAGTAAACAACCTGCCGTGAAACATTTTGAAGCAAAAGTAGAGCACCAAAATGACATGCTAGACTACTCCATAATTGCAAACAAGGGCATGAATGGATAGATAATAACCATATGTTCAAAACACTCTTAGTGAAGTATCTCAAAATATGCATGGATCTCTCTCAGAGCATCAAGTTTACATGGCATCAAAATAATAAAGCATATCATGTGGACTAAAATCAGCAATATCATGAAGCCTGGTTTGCATGCTTGTGCTAGTCACCACATTGATAAAAAATACATGGCATACACCACTGGAAAGATGGCATGGCATAGATCAAAACACATGAAGACATCAACCTCATACGATGCACACATCAAACATGGCAAAAATGACAAATGGAGCAAGTTATACGGGGCCAGGAGTTAACAACAACATGCACTCTTCCAACAAAGATTTCGCATCAAGATGAGCTCGAATGAAAATGATGCAATGGAATGAAATGAAGTACTCATTGAGACGAATAATTTGATATTATATACGGACAAAACGGAGCGATGCATGTAGATACAGAGAGGTCAACCATGGCATGATAATGCAAAAGTTTCTCGACTTGGTGGATTTAGCACCTCGGGAAAACGGGATTCAGCTGCGGGATGGAGGGATCCGGACGGCGGGAGGCGCTGGTTCCGGACGGTGGATTCTCATCCCACTCCCCGGATCCGCGACGAGGGGCCGGGCGATGGGCGGAGGTGGCGACGCAGCGCGCACTGAGGCGGCGGGCTTAGCGGCGCCACCGAGGACGGCGGCGAAGGCGCGCGAGGACAGGCGGCGAAGGCCGGATCTGGGGCGGAACGGCGGCGCTGGCGCTGCTCCAGCGTACAGCGCTCACGCGCGGCGAGGCGAGGAGGCGGGCTGGTAGTCCCAGGCGAAGACTGCGGCGCGGCGCGAGGACGGGCGATCGGGCGGGGCAGGCGCGGAGGCCGGCCGCGGCGGCGTAGGGAGCGCACTGGCAAGGCGGCGGCGACGCCAGCGGCGGGCGTCACGACGGCGAAGGCGAGGGCGCCTCCGCATGGGCGGCGCGGGCGGAGGCGGATGGCCGGGCGGGCTCCCGACTGGCGTCCGGGCGGCATGTCGCCGGGCGGCAGGATGCGGATAGGTGGCGGCGCGGAGGGCTCATAAGGCGACGCGATTGTTGCCCGCGCGGCGATACTACCGCGTTCGCCGAGGCAGGGGAGTTTGCTAAGGTTTGGACCCAAAATTCGTAGGGAAGGCATATTTATAGGTAGAGGGAGTGTTACGCCTCGATCGCTATATCTCCCACGGTCGGGCTAACGACTTAGAGGCATAACGGCATTGAAAGCAATGTCGCAAGTGAGGTAATCTTCACACAACCCATTTAATACGTAAGGAAAGAGATACATAGTTGGCTTACAATCGCCACTTCACACAATTACATGAATAAAGCATTACATCATCCAGATACAATCAAGGTCCACACGGAACCAAAATAAAAGAAGAACCCCAAATGCGATAAAGGTCCCCGATCGACCCAACCGGGCTCCACTCATCGATCAACTAGAACGAACAACACAAAGGGCACGATCTTCATCGAGCCCTCCTTGAGCTTGGTTGCGCCACCGCCGTAACATAGGCACCTTCAAACTAGTTTTGAAGTATCCGGAGCCACGGGACTCAGCAATCTCGCACCCACGAGATCAAGACTATTTAAGCTTATAGGTAG
>JAHHZJ010000984.1:0-59077 GCA_021437245.1 Aegilops speltoides | reverse complement strand
AAAAGAACGAAGAGCAAAAGAAAGACAACACACTCTCTCTCGAAGTCCTATGATCTATACAATTTTCCCTTGGCAACAAGTTACCAAAAAGTTCAAAAGGCATAGAGCTAAGGCCACTAGGGACTCGCCGGGCGGCTCCTGGCTCGGCTTGAGGTTGAGTTGATATGAAAGATCTCGCAAAGACTTCACCTGGATGTCTCAGGCCGGAGGAGTGGTCACCGAGCGGAGTTGAGCAACCGATGGAACTGTGGGAGGTGCCGTCAGTAGTCCCGTGTCCTCCATCGAATAGCAACCGATCGGGTCCTGTGGGGAACCGGAGGGCCTGTTGATAAGCATCCCGGACTAAGTCATCCTGCATCTCACGATAAGCTCTTCCTTCTCCTCTTGCTTCCTCAATGTTCCGCCTCAAGCTTGTTGATGTACCACTTGCACTTCAGCCGCCTTCACATCCAGAGCGTGGATCTTGTCTTCAACAATCCTCTCTAGGCTCTCCCGAGACTGTATAATGCTGCAGCGCTGTTCAACTTTGGGTAGCTTCAAGGAGCTGTTCTCCAACACTTTTGGTTTAGCCATTGCCGCCTTCTCGCCTTTGGCTTTCTTGGCAGCTTCAATCTTGGCTTGAACTTCAACCGATGTTGATCCTCCTCATCCATCACAACAACATTATCCTCATGCTCAGTCTGCAGGGTAAGTGTGCTCTAACCAACAAGTATGTGCCCGTACAAACTTGGCATTGATAAGCATCCAATATGCGGGCAAATCCACATGACCTTTTCTCGTCACCAGCCTTCTTGATGGTCTCAACTATTAAGTCCATCACCTTGAAAGGTGCTTTTCATCAAGTATATGTAGAAAAGAAAAGTCCTGCTGCTCTCTGGTGTGAAATCTGGGATCAACAACAGTTCTTCTCCTCACAGCATATGGATCAGCTTGTCTCCATAGCCTGAGTCCTCTATCTTTCCTTTCCTTCATATTCTCAGCTTGAGGATGAGCATCATTGTGAAGTGGCAGTTTTGGACGAAGTTTCAGCAGAACTGGTCCTTCATCATCTGACACAGCTGGTGGCACATCATCCTTGTTCTTTTCTGATGCTGGAATGTTCCTGACTGTCTTCTTGGGCTTGGCAGCAGCTTTGCTGGAGCTGCCTTGACTGGAGCAGATTGCTTGGGCTTTGAAGTGGCTCCACTCTGATGGCATCACCCATGAGCTTAGGCTTCGAGGAGGCTGGGTGCTTCTCATCCTCATCTTCGCTCACTGCATCATCATGCACTAATCTCTTCCTCTTGGAAGTTTTCTTCACTTTGCTTGTAGCTTCTTCCAAATTCAGCTTCTGGGCAACAGTGGACTGCTTGACTTTTCTGGTGCCCTTCTTAGTTTGCTGACCTTGTGGCTCTTTGGCAACAACTTTCCTCTTGGGCTTTGATGTGACCTCTTCCTCAATGACAAAATCTGAGTCTTCATCATCTGAGTTCCTCTTCTTTCTGGCTCTGGTGGCTGCAGGAGGTAAACCACTTGGTGTACTCCTCTCACCATCATCTGATGAGCTGCTGGGATCAAGACTAGTGCCTGCCTCTAGAATATCTGCTATGGGTGATTCTGACCTGTTCTGGCTGTCACTGGCATCTGACATGGCTGACAACCTGTGAATAGATAAGGTGTAGGCAGAGTAGAAGAGTTATCACAAACTGCAGAAATTTTTGCAAACAAAATGAGTTCAAATTTTAGTATTGGGTTTTCACAGAAGACATTTCGGTCGATCGAAGTTTAAAATTCGTGAATCCAAGTGTTCAAACAGTAGCATTCACACCACTTTCGGTTGGATCAAGTGGGTTTCGTCCCGCCGAAAACACTAGGGTTTCACTAAATCCTCATTTCGTCACACCGATTTGCACAACCTCGTTGGACCGAAGGTGCAGGTAATGGCCATAGGCCAAATCGGTCTTACCGAAAATGTAAAATCGGTCTCACCGAGATGTGTTCGCGGAAACCTAACCCTAAAACTCTTACTCAATCTCGCTCAAAAGAACCAACTGTGTTCAGGAATATTTCAATCGTGGCAAGATTATAGACAAACCAAACGTGCATTGAATCGAGATGGGAGCACGAGGGATCAAACTCACCCTAACTTGGTGGAGTTTTCACGGCGCAACGGCACGGAGAAGATGTCCGCTGACGGCGACGGAGACTCGCGGCGAGGGCGACAGCGATTTACGGCGACGATCCGAAGACCAAGGCGACGGCAGCAAGGTGTGGGGCGTAAACGCTTGAAGTAGAAATCAACGCGCTGCCCTCGGAGTATATATACCCTTTGTTGTCGGGGGACCGAAGTTGTAAAACTCGGTGGCACCGAGATGGATAACCGCAGGCAGTTATGCACTTCGTCACGCTAAAATCACAACTCGGTTTCACCGAGGTGAAAACCTAGATCAGTCTAAATGCTTTCGGTTCGACCGAATTTGAGTGAGTTGGTCCGACCAAATCACTTAGAAGGTTTTGGAAGTTAGCCTTTGACGGATCGGTGGCTCGAAGTGCTCCTCACCGGAGGGTCCAAAATGACTTGTTCAAAGTTTGTGATGTAAGCATGAATAGAATTTGAGACAAGAAAGCGAGATAGCTAGGGGAGGTATTTAGGCATTCTTGTCCATCCATTTGGTCGAAAAATCAAAACGACCAAAACAACAAATGGATGTCCTCGAATGGATAAAATCATGCATCCAACATGCTCACACAATAAGATAGCAAATGAAATATGTGTCAAACATGCACAATCAAAACTCTAGCTACTATCACACAATTTGTCGATGACTAGGTCATCTTTATATGAGTATATTGACTTAGGAGCCAAATGAGAACATTTGATCATAGGTCATACTCATCGCTTAAGCACAAGTGGGGTTACCATTTTACATAAAGCATTAATGTGTTCACATCATTTGAAGATGCTTTAGCTCAATTCTTTAGAGCAAAGCTCCCCTAGATGTGAGAACCCTTTTAAAGGGTCAAACTAACCTTGGGTTGTCGAGAAGACTTCATGTAGATGTTGAAGATGTGGATGCTCAATGTTGATGAAGATCATCAAGAGTTGGGAGCAATCCTTTGGATTCGGGCACTTTCAATACCTACATGGGTTAGTCCCACAAGGAACAAACAAGAATATCCATGGACATAGATTGAAGTTCACAATAGATGATGTCCATGAAAGCAATGATTACCTTGTCCCTTGACTTACCAACAAGAGGGTTTGTGACTCCATGAACTAGCGCAAGATGTGGAAGTTGATTGCACAAGTTTTTCCCAAAATGAATGTGAGTGAAGTATGTTGGCGGAGTCACCCTCAAGAACTCTCTAGTTCTTCTTCTTCGGGACCCACATCATCTTGATGGGAATCCTTGGGGTTGTAGTTGAGCTTGACGAAGTAGAACTTGACGTTTCCTTGGGAACCCACTTGACCTTGGCTTTAGGTGCTTCAATAAATGCATCAATCTCCTCTTGAAGCTTGTCCTTGCCTTTTAGCTTGTGGTCTTGTGGTGGAAGATCATCTTGTGCTTGTTCCACATTGGAAGAAGTAGGATCATACTTCTCCTTTTGAGAAACAAACTGTGGAGTAGGATATTGACCTTCTTCCCATTCAACACCCTCGGCGTTGAACTTTCGCCAAAACCAATTCCTTGATTCTTCCGTGCCTTCCTTGCTTAAGTAACAATTTCTCAAAGTTCTTGCTTCCGCAAGGCTCTTGTACACACCTTTCTATAATCCCTTTCAATAAACTATTTTCTTGCTCAAGTGTAACTTGGCTTGAAACATTGTTAGTGGAATCAAGAGAACTACTAGAAGCAACAATATTGGATTTAATATGGTTATTGTTACTACTAGATGAAGAATTTTTCTTATGCTTGTCATGCTTAGTTTTAATAGGTGGCAAGAAATTAGACAAGAGATGTCGCTTTGGCAAGATATGAAGAACTCTTCTTCAAGATCGCCATTGATTGCTTTTAGAAACTCATGTTCTTGCTCTAGAGTGAGCTTCTCGAAGCGTAGCTTCTCATGAGATCTTAGGAGCTCTCTATGATCTTCTTGAGTTGTTTCATGAGCTAACTTAAGAGTGTTTAGTTCTTTAGTTAGACGCTCAATCTCCTTCATAGCATTGTCATTCGACTCTTCTCGACTATAAAGACTACTAGCATGTTCATCATTACTAGGCTCACTAGATTTATCATGTAAGAGCTCATCTTCACCAAGCAAGTCATCCTCATCACTATCAAAGTCAATGAACTCAGGGTGTGATACCTTGGGGCCTTTAGCCATGAAGCATCTTCCAATTCCCTCATTTGGTGAATCAAATAAGTCATAGGAGTTGGAGTTGGAGGACACGAGAGCAAGACCGCAACACCTTCATCTTGATCAGAGTCGGAGTTGGAGTGATAGCTTCTTTCGGATTGATTGTCTGAGTCGGAGCCGAGACCCATTCACCTACATGAGCTTGATGTTTTCTTCTTGTGTAGCTCCTTGATGACTTGTCTTTCCTCTCCTAATCCTTGCTTCTCCGAGAGGGTCTTCGCTCATAACGATCATCTCTACTCCTTCTCTCTTCCGAGGTGACTCATCTCTTGAGCTTCTTCTTCTTGGAGATTCTTCTTCTTCTTGTGGGAGCCGAACACTCATTTGAGTAGTGTCCGGTCTTCCACAATTGTAGCAGTTTCGATCACGACTAGAAGATCTCTTTTCATCATATGATCTAGACTTTGAGCTTCTCTTTGCTTCTACTCTTGTAGAATTTGTTGAAGTTCTTCACCATTAGGCTTATCTCTTCATTGAAACTAGCTTGTCACTTGAGGTTGTGGGAGCATCACTTGTAGCTTTGTAAGCACCACTTGACTTGTTGTGAAGCTCTTCCTTATCCTTAAGTGTCATCTCATGAGCAACAATTCTTCCAATGACTTCGTTAGCTTGAGATTCTTGTAGTTTGGCATCATTTGGATCAAAGTGCACACGGTGTCATACTTTCCATCCAAAGCTCGAGAATCTTCTTGATGATGAATCGGTCGGTCATTTCTTCGCTTCCTAAGCCGGCAATCTCATTTGTGATGAGAGCAAGCCTAGAGTACATTTCAAATGAATTCTTCACCTTCCTTCATCTTGAACTTGTCAAGTCGACCTTGAAGAACATCTAGCTTTGATTCCTTCACGGACTCGGTACCTTCGCATTTCAACCAAAGTATCCCAAATCTCTTTTGCATTCTCAAGACGGCTGATTTTGTTGAACTCCTCGACATAAAGCATTGAAGAGAATGTCACAAGCTTGAGCATTGTTTTGCAACATCCGCAATTCATCCGCTAGAAGCTTCACGATCCGTAACTTTTCCTTCCTCAAGAATTCACCTTGCATACCAACACAAATAATGCCCCATGCGGCTGGGTTATGGCCAAGAATATGCATTTTCATTTTATGCTTCTAACTAGCAAAATTTGTACCATCAAAGTAAGGACCTCACGAAAATTACCTCACTAGACGCCATACTCTCCTAGGTTGTGAAACCAAGCTTATGGAGTCCAATGCAATGGAAACCAATACAATGGAGACCAAAACTCTGATACCACTTGTAGGATCGAAAGTATGTCTAGAGGGGGGGTGATTAGACTACTTGACAATATAAAAATTATGCCTTTTGATAAAGACAAGTTTTTGGCAGATTCACAATTATGATCAAGTCAAGCATCACCCTACACATGCAATTCTAGAGTATAGGCAGCGGAAAGTAAATTGCACATGTAGTAAAGAGAGGTGGAGAAGATCAAACGCAATTTGGAGACACGGAGATTTTTCTCGTGGTTCCGATAGGTGGTGCTATCGCATTCCACATTGATGGAGACTTCAACCCACGGAGGGTAACGGCCAGAGAGTCCACGGAGGGCTCCACCCACTAAGGGTCCACGAAGAAGCAACCTTGTCTATGCCATCATGGCTCACGCCCACGGAGGGCTAGCCTTACTCGGGTAGATCTTCACGGCAGTAGGCGATCTCCTTGCCCTTACAAACTTCTTGGTTCAACTCCACATCTTGACGGAGGCTCCCAAGCGACACCTAACCAATCTAGGAGGCACCACCTCCAAAAGGTAATAGATGGTGTTGATGATGATGAACTCCTTGCTCTTGTGCTTCAAATGATAATCTCCCCAACACTCAACTCTCCTCACTGATTTGGCTGTGGTGGAAGAAAGGATTGAGTGGAAAGCAACTTGGGAAGGCTAGAGATCAAGCTTCATATGGTGGGAGGGAGCAACTTGATCTCAACACAAGGGTAGGTAGTTCTCTCTCGTAAATGTAAGGTAGGAGTGGTAGTTCTTTCTCGATGGCTCTCTCCACGAATGAAGAGGGGTGGAGGGTATTTATAGCCTCCACACAAAATCCAACTGCTACACACATTTGACCAATCTCGCTGGGACCGGTTGACAACTCGGTGAGACCGAAAGTTCAAATCATGTGAACGTTGGGATTTTCGTGGGACCGAAAATACAATCTCGCTTAGTCCGATTCGGTAAAGACAAGAGCTTGCCAATCTCGGTGGGATCGATTTCATCATCTCGGTGACACCGATTTGATGATGTATGTTACGTAAGCTTGGCAACTCAAGTTTCGTGAGACCGAGTTCGTAATCGGAAAATCCGGGATTTCTAGGGTTTGGCTATATGGCTGAGGTGGTTCATCTCGGTGTGACTGAGTTTGGAATATCGGTGGGACCGAGATTACTTATGAGTGTATATGGCAAAGAGAGTTGCTGATAGTTTAGGAGATATATCACTAAGCACTTTGAGCAACCAGATCATCATCATAACCTCATCCCCTTTAATAGTATTGGCTTTCCTATGGACTCAATGTGATCTTGGATCACTAAACCAAAATGGAGTCTTGAGCTTTTGCCAATGCTTGCCTTAGCATTTTGAGGGGTCCACTTCTTCAGTCCTTGCCATACCCATATCACTGAACTTTCTGAAATGATACTCAAGAAACTATTAGTTCAATGATATATATGTTGTTATTAATTACCAAAACCACCCGGGGATTAGTTGCACTTTCAATCTCCCCCTTTTTGGTAATTGATGATAACATATAGATCAAAGCTTAGACAAAGGATATAATCAATGGATAATATCGTCGCTTTGAGAAGTATGTGATAAGTAAGAGCTCCCCCTAAATTTGTGCATTATTTAAGATTTGCGTTTGAATGCAAATGCACAATCGATTAGGATCATGGGTCACTCTTCCATGTCACATACATCTTGGTGGAGCGCACAAAATTATAAGAATGAACAGCATGCACCCAATCACCAAGACATGAGTAAATGGTCATACAAGATAGGAATAGCATATGATAAGCATTAAGCACACATTAAAGCATAGTACGACCAAGCACTCATCAAGTAGGATCAAACGAGTATCAAACACACTCAATGTCTCAAAACCAAAAGTATCTCAAAGAAACCGCAAATAAACGAAAGAGCAAAAGCGCAAAGACAACAAAGACTCTCTCTCGAAGTCCTATGATCTATACACTTTCTCCCTTGGCAACAAGTTACCAAAAGTTCAAAAAGCATAGAGCTAAGCGCCACTAGGGACTCACCGGGCGGCTCCTGCCTCTGGTTGATGTTGGAGTTGATATGACAGCATCGGCGAGACTTCAGCTGATGTCTCAGGCGGAGGAGTGGTCACCGAGCTGGAGTTGGAGCAACCGATGGAGCTGTGGAGGTGCCAAGTCTGTAGTCCCGTGTCTCCCATCGAATAGCAATGATCGGGTCCTGTGGGAACCGGAGCAGTTGCTGATAAGCATCCTCGACTAAGTCATCCTACATCTCACGATAAGCTCTTCCTTCTCCTCTTTGCTTCCTCAATATCCGCCTCAAGCTTGTTGACAGCATTTGCACTTCAGTCACCTTCACATCCAGAGCGTGAATCTTGTCTTCAACAATCCTCTCTAGGCTCTCCCGAGACTGCATAATGCTGGCCAGCGTTGTTCAATCCTTTGGGTAGCTTCAAGTAGCTGTTCTCCAACACTCTTTGGTTTAGCTGCCGCCGCCGCTTCCTTGTCGCCTTTGGCTTTCTTGGCAGCTTCAATCTTTGCTTGACCTTCAACCGACGTTGATCCTCCTCATCCATCACAACAATATTGTCCTCATGCTCAGCTGCAAAGGGTAAGTGTTCTCTATCCAACAAGAATGTGCCCGTGCAAACTTGGCATTGATAAGCATCTCAATATGCGGGCAAATCCACACGACCTTTTCTCGTCACCGCAGTCCTCTTAATGGTTTCTACTATTAAGTCCATCACCTTGAAAGGTGCTTTCTCATCAAGTATATGCAGCATGTTGATAGAGTATCCTCTGATCATGCGATGATCTCCAGACTTGGGCATCAAGGTATGCCTCAGAATAGTATTAGTGGTAGGTAGACCTGCCTGGAGATAGTACACTGAGCCGAGCTTCCAGATTCCCACATCCTTAGCTGGAACCTCTTTGTACATATTCTTCATGGATTCATGATTCTTCTTTGGAATCCCATAGACATCAATATCATCCTCTCTTTGCACTGGAGCATTCAGAAGTTCTGCCCATTCTTCAACAGAAGAAGAGAATCTTTGGCCTTCAGTCATCCATGTGATCTTTCCATCTGGATAGAAATGAGTTGTGGCATAGAATTGCATAATCATCTCATCGTTCCAATTTGTCAACTTCTGACCTACAAAGTCTGCAACACCACATGCAGTGAAACTTTCATGCACATGTGGAAAGAAATCTCGTGCTTTCATCACTGTCAATGTATTTCCAATCAACATATCTTGTGTCCGCCACTATGGGCTTCTTGTCCATCAAGACAGCCTCATAAAATTCCTGCTTCTCTCGTGTGAAATCTGGGATCAATAGCAGTTCTTCTCCTCACAAGATATGGATCAGCTTGTCTCCATAGCCCGAGTCCTCTATCTTTCCTTTCCTTCATATTCTCACTTGAGGATGAGCATCATTGTGAAGTGGCAGTTTTGGACGAAGTTTCAGCAGAATCGGTCCTTCATCATCCGACACACCGGTGGCACATCATCCTTGTTCTTTTCTCGATGCTGGAATGTTCTCGACTGCCTTCTTGGCTTGGCAAAGAAGCTTTGTTGGAGCTGCCTTGACTGGAGCAGATTGCTTGGGCTTTGAAGTGGCTCCACCTGATGGCATCACCCATGAGCTTAGGCTTCGAGGAGGCTGGGTGCTTCTCATCCTCATCTTCCTCTCGCTGCATCATCATGCACTAATCTCTTCCTCTTGGAAGTTTTCTTCACTTTGCTTGTAGCTTCTTCCAAATTCAGCTTCTGGCAACAAAGGACTGCTTGACTTTTCTCGGTGCCCTTCTTAGTTTGTCGACCTTGTGGCTCTTGGCAACAACTTTCCTCTTGGGCTTTGATGTGACCTCTTCCTCAATGACAAAATCTGAGTCTTCATCATCCGAGTTCCTCTTCTTCGGCTCGTGGCTGCAGGAGGTAAACCACTTGGTGTACTCTCTCACCATCATCCGATGAGCTGCTGGGATCAAGACTAGTGCCCGCCTCGAATATCTGCTATGGGTGATTCTCGACCTGTTCGCTGTCACCGCATCCGATATGGCCGACAACCCGTGAATAGATAAGGTGTAGGCAGAGTAGAAGAGTTATCACAAACTCGCAGAAATTTTTGCAAACAAAATGAGTTCAAATTTTAGTATTAGGTTTTCACAGTAAGACATTTCGTCGACCGAGTTTAAAATTCGTGAATCCAAGTGTTCAAACAGAAGCATTCACACCACTTTCGTTGGACCAAGTGGGTTTCGGTCCCGCCAAAAACACTAGGGTTTCACTAAATCCTCATTTCGTCACACCGATTTGCACAACTCGTTGGACCGAAGGTGCAAAGGTAATGGCTATAGGCCAAATCGGTCTTACCGAAAATGTAAAATCGGTCTCACCGAGATGTGTTCGCGGAAACCTAACCCTAAAACTTTTACTCGAATCTCGCTCAAAGGAACCAATCTGTGTTCAGAATATTTCAATCGTGGCAAGATTATAGACAAACCAAACGCATTGAATCGAGATGGAGCACGAGGGATCAAACTCACCCTAACTTGGTGGAGTTTTCACGGCGGCAACGGCACGGAGAAGATGTCCGCTGACGGCGACGGAGACCATGGGCGAGGGCGCAAAGCGCATTTACGGCGACGATCCGGAGACCAAGGCGACGGCAAAGAAGGGTGTGGGGCTAAACGCTTGAAGTAGAAATCAACGCTGGCCCTCGGAGTATATATACCCTTTGTTGTAGGTGGGACCGAAGTGTAAAAACTCGTGGCACCGAGATGGATAACCGCAGGCGTTATGCACTTCGTCACGCCTAAAATCACAACTCGGTTTCACCGAGGTGAAAACCTAGATCAGTCTAAATGCTTTCGGTTCGACCGAATTTGAGTGAGTTGGTCCGACCAAATCACTTAGAAGGTTTTGGAAGTTAGCCTTTGACGGATCGGTGGCTCTGAAAGTGCTCCTCACCGAGGGTCCAAAATGACTTGTTCAAAGTTTGTGATGTAAGCATGAATAGAATTTGAGACAAGAAAGCATAGATAGCTAGGAGGTATTTAGGCATTCTTGTCCATCCATTTGGTCGAAAAATCAAAACGACCAAAACAACAAATGGATGTCCTCGAATGGATAAAATCATGCATCCAACATGCTCACACAATAAGATAGCAAATGAAATATGTGTCAAACATGCACAATCAAAACTCTAGCTACTATCACACAATTTGTCGATGACTAGGTCATCTTTATATGAGTATATTGACTTAGGAGCCAAATGAGAACATTTGATCATAGGTCATACTCATCGCTTAAGCACAAGTGGGGTTACCACTTTTACATAAAGCATTAATGTGTTCACATCATTTGAAGATGCTTTAGCTCAATTCTTTAGAGCAAAGCTCCCTAGATGTGAGAACCCCTTTAAAGGGTCAAACTAACCTTGGGTTGTCGAGAAGACTTCATGTAGATGTTGAAGATGTGGATGCTCAATGTTGATGAAGATCATCAAGAGTTGGGAGCAATCCTTTGATTCGGCACTTTCAATACCTACATGGGTTAGTCCCACAAGGAACAAACAAGAATATCCATGGACATAGATTGAAGTTCACAATAGATGATGTCCATGAAAGCAATGATTACCTTGTCCCTTGACTTACCAACAAGAGGGTTTGTGACTCCATGAACTAGTGCAAGATGTGGAAGTTGATTGCACAAGTTTTTGCCAAAATGAATGTGAGTGAAGTATGTTGGCGGAGTCACCTCAAGAACTCTCTAGTTCTTCTTCTTCGACCCACATCATCTTGATGGGAATCCTTGGGGTTGTAGTTGAGCTTGACGAAGTAGAACTTGACGCTTCCTTGGGAACCCACTTGACCATGGCTTTAGGTGCTTCAATAAATGCATCAATCTCCTCTTGAAGCTTGTCCTTGCCTTTTAGCTTGTGGTCTTGTGGTGGAAGATCATCTTGTGCTTGTTCCACATTGGAAGAAGTAGGATCATACTTCTCCTTTTGAGAAACAAACTGTGGAGTAGGATATTGACCTTCTTCCCATTCAACACCTCGGCGCTGAACTTTCGCCAAAACCAATTCCTTGATTCTTCCGTGCCTTCCTTGCTTAAGTAACAATTTCTCAAAGTTCTTGCTTCCGCAAGGCTCTTGTAGACACCTTTCTATAATCCCTTTCAATAAACTATTTTCTTGCTCAAGTGTAACTTGGCTTGAAACATTGTTAGTGGAATCAAGAGAACTACTAGAAGCAACAATATTGATTTAGCATGGTTATTGTTACTACTAGATGAAGAATTTTTCTTATGCTTGTCATGCTTAGTTTTAATAGGTGGCAAGAAATTAGACAAGAGAAGTCGCTTGGCAAGATATGAAGAACTCTTCTTTCAAGATCGCCATTGATTGCTTTTAGAAACTCATGTTCTTGCTCTAGAGTGAGCTTCTCAAGCGTAGCTTCTCATGAGATCTTAGGAGCTCTCTATGATCTTCTTGAGTTGTTTCATGAGCTAACTTAAGAGTGTTTAGTTCTTTAGTTAGACGCTCAATCTCCTTCATAGCATTGTCATTCGACTCTTCTCGACTATAAAGACTACTAGCATGTTCATCATTACTAGGCTCACTAGATTTATCATGTAAGAGCTCATCTTCACCAAGCAAGTCATCCTCATCACTATCAAAGTCAATGAACTCTGTGGTGTGATACCTTGGGGCCTTTAGCCATGAAGCATCTTCCAATTCCCTCATTTGGTGAATCAAATAAGTCATAGGAGTTGGAGTTGGAGGACACGAGAGCAAGACCGCAACACCTTCATCTTGATCAGTAGTCGGAGTTGGAGTGATAGCTTCTTTCGGATTGATTGTCGGAGTCGGAGCCGAGACCCATTCACCTACATGAGCTTGATGTTTTCTTCTTGTGTAGCTCCTTGATGACTTGTCTTTCCTCTCCGAATCCTTGCTTCTCCGAGAGGGTCTTCGCTCATAACGATCATCTCTACTCCTTCTCTTTCCGAGGTGACTCATCTCTTGAGCTTCTTCTTCTTGGAGATTCTTCTTCTTGTGGGGAGCCAACACTCATTTGAGTAGTGTCCGGTCTTCCACAATTGTAGCAGTTTAGATCACGACTAGAAGATCTCTTTTCATCATATGATCTAGACTTTGAGCTTCTCTTTGCTTCTACTCTTGTAGAATTTGTTGAAGTTCTTCACCATTAGGCTTATCTCTTCATTGGAAACTAGCTTGTCACTTGAGGTTGTGGGAGCATCACTTGTAGCTTTGTAAGCACCACTTGACTTGTTGTGAAGCTCTTCCTTATCCTTAAGTGTCATCTCATGAGCAACAATTCTTCCAATGACTTCGTTGGCTTGAGATTCTTGTAGTTTGGCATCATTTGGATCAAAGTGCACACGGTGTCATACTTTCCATCCAAAGCTCGAGAATCTTCTTGATGATGAATCGGTCGGTCATTTCTTCGCTTCCTAAGCCGGCAATCTCATTTGTGATGAGAGCAAGCCTAGAGTACATTTCAGCTTAATTCTTCACCTTCCTTCATCTTGAACTTGTCAAGTTGACCTTGAAGAACATCTAGCTTTGATTCCTTCACGGACTCGGTACCTTCGCATTTCAACCAAAGTATCCCAAATCTCTTTGCATTCTCAAGACGGCTGATTTTGTTGAACTCCTCGACATAAAGCATTGAAGAGAATGTCACAAGCTTGAGCATTGTTTTGCAACATCCGCAATTCATCCGCTAGAAGCTTCATGATATAGAACTTTTCCTTCCTCAAGAATTCACCTTGCATACCAACACAAATAATGCCCCATGCGGCTGGGTTATGGCCAAGAATATGCATTTTCATTTTATGCTTCCAACTAGCAAAATTTGTACCATCAAAGTAAGGACCTCTACGAAAATTACCCTCACTAGACGCCATACTCTCCTAGGTTGTGAAACCAAGCTTATGGAGTCCAATGCAATGGAAACCAATACAATGGAGACCAAAGCTCTGATACCACTTGTAGGATCGAAAGTATGTCTAGAGGGGGGTGATTAGACTACTTGACAATATAAAAATTATGCCTTTTGATAAAGACAAGTTTTTGGCAGATTCACAATTATGATCAAGTCAAGCATCACCCTACACATGCAATTCTAGAGTATAGGCAGCGGAAAGTAAATTGCACATGTAGTAAAGAGAGGTGGAGAAGATCAAACGCAATTTGGAGACACGGAGATTTTTCTCGTGGTTCCGATAGGTGGTGCTATCGCCATTCCACGCTGATGGAGACTTCAACCCACGGAGGGTAACGGCCATGAGAGTCCACGGAGGGCTCCACCCACGAAGGGTCCACGAAGAAGCAACCTTGTCTATGCCATCATGGCTCACGCCCACGGAGGGCTAGCCTTACTGGGTAGATCTTCACGAAGCAGGCGATCTCCTTGCCCTTACAAACTTCTTGGTTCAACTCCACATCTTGACGGAGGCTCCCAAGCGACACCTAACTAATCTAGGAGGCACCACCTCCAAAAGGTAATAGATGGTGTTGATGATGATGAACTCCTTGCTCTTGTGCTTCAAATGATAATCTCCCCAACACTCAACTCTCCTCACCGATTTGGCTGTGGTGGAAGAAAGGATTGAGTGGAAAGCAACTTGGGAAGGCTAGAGATCAAGCTTCATATGGTGGGAGGAGCAACTTGATCTCAACACAAGGGTAGGTAGTTCTCTTCTCGTAAATGTAAGGTAGGAGTGGTAGTACTTTCTCGATGGCTCTCCCACGAATGAAGAGGGCGTGGAGGGTATTTATAGCCTCCACACAAAATCCAACCATTACACACATTTGACCAATCTCGTGGGACCAAAGTTGACAACTCGGTGAGACCGAAAGTTCAAATCATGTGAACGTTGGGATTTTCGGGGACCGAAAATACAATCTCGTAGTCCGATTCGGTAAAGACAGAGCTTGCCAATCTCGGGGACCGACTTCATCATCTCGGTGACACCGATTTGATGATGTATGTTACGTGCTTGGCAACTCAAGTTTCGTGAGACCGAGTTCGAATCGGAAAATCCGAGATTTCTAGGGTTTGGCTATATGGCTGAGGTGGTTCATCTCGTGTGACTGAGTTTGGAATATCGGTGGGACCGAGATTACTTATGAGTGTATATGGCAGTGAGAGTTGCCGATAGTTTAGGAGATATATCACTAAGCACTTTGAGCAACCAGATCATCATCATAACCTCATCCCTTTAATAGTATTGGCTTTCCTATGGACTCAATGTGATCTTGGATCACTAAACCAAAATGGAGTCTTGAGCTTTTGCCAATGCTTGCCTTAGCATTTTGAGGGGTCCACTTCTTCAGCCTTGCCATACCCATATCACTCGAACTTTCCAAATGATTCTCAAGAAACTATTAGTTCAATGATATATATGTTGTTATTAATTACCAAAACCACCCGGGATTAGTTGCACTTTCACCTCTCCCTGGCGTTTAATGCAAATGCAAATGCACATAGTATTGCTTATGTCGATAGCGATTGTTGATTGCTAGTCGGGTCGATAGCCTAGTGTTGAAGCGCCGAATGAGCTAATGTGCCGCAGGTTTTGCACAACCGCTACAAGTGTAGCACTAACAGTGTTTATAAAGTACTTATGTATACGTCAAGACGTGTTCTCTAACGAGTGCTCTATTTCATCAAAACATACTGCTCGTGATGATAAACCGGACAACTTATGTCTTACCATGCCATATTCATGAAAAAACTAGCGAGGACGACCGCTTCACAACAATTACGATGGTTCTCACACATCTGCACAAAGTAGCGTTAGCCCTATAGATGGATTCAAACAGAGCACTAGCCCCAGAGGGGGTCGATAATGTGCAAGGTTTGGATAATTAGACACAATCCAAGCTACTATTAACACTAGTCAGCAACTATGTCATGCCTCGATCTAATTTACCGACACAAGACGGACCTTGCCATGCTCATTAGGGCCCCCACCTCAACTCTGAACCTTCTGAAGACAACCTTTGGTTCCATGATAAATTGTTTTAGGATGCCACCCATCTTCCCCAATTGAAAAAAGATGCCTCACAAAGGGATATTTGAATTTTGGCTTAAGAAGAAACAGCCCAAATGGGCCATAATAAATTTCTTGGATCAAGAAATGACTTTGGATCCAAAGCCCAAGAACATGTTCCCAATGCGATACAGGTGTCCCATAGCATGAATGCCAAACCATCCTTTTCCACTGGCTCAATTGAAACAAACAAATTTGAATTACTTTTCAAGATAAAACCAAGTTATTTAAACCACTATGTTAATGGCATTTTAATAAAATTTTGCTTTTAACACCAATACTTCCTTTTCTAAAAAAAACTATTGGATGAAAACCAAATCAATGGCAAAGGGAAATACCTCAACTCAACGGGGGCACATTCAAGGGGGAAATGCTGCAAAACGGGGCTATAACCTCAAACGCCCGAC
The DNA here is from genome assembly GCA_021437245.1 of Aegilops speltoides. Classification (NCBI taxonomy): domain Eukaryota; kingdom Viridiplantae; phylum Streptophyta; class Magnoliopsida; order Poales; family Poaceae; genus Aegilops; species Aegilops speltoides. The sequence goes on along the minus strand of JAHHZJ010000984.1, from coordinate 43,003 downwards.
CATCTCGTTTTGAGCAACCGGGTGGCCTTTGCCTCCATCTTTTGGGAGCTTCGCCTGGGGACAGCCCTTTCCTTCCAAACGGTAGATTTTGCTTTTCTTGGCCTCGAAACCGACAATATGGAGCCAAAAAAAACCTTCCAATGAAATAAACAAAAAAGATAGGATCACGCCCAAAAAGTTCTTTTTTTTCTAAACGAAATAACCAACATCCGGATCCGCTTATTCCCTTCGCTAGAAAAGAACACAGTTAAAACCCTTGAAGATGGGAGGAAAATTTGCAAAAAATTTCTTTCCACAAACTTGATTGGGGGAAAATTTGGTCGAGGTTCCCGGGCACACGGGGACCTTTGAAATGCCTCGCAATTTGGGGATCAGGGCCCGCTGCATCCGATGCGGGAACAAAATATCGGTTTGGGGGGTGTTTCAATCCTGGAGGGCCGCGTGGTGTTCCCCTTCATTCTTCCCCTCTCTCGTTTATAGCCGATTTCAGACCCAAAAAACAATGAAAATAACAAAAATATACCTAAAATTCTTTTTTTTCAAAAGGAAATTTTTTAATAGTTTATTTAGGGAAAAAGGAACCAGGTATCGTGGCTTTAAATAAAGGAGGGATAGAGTAATTGTTTTTGTTCGGTTCTCCACTGATTAGAGTTTTTTTCCGGCCCAAGACAAAACAGCCTCCACCTGTAAATGTATCAATTCAAAAGGCCCCCAACCCCCCATGTCCCCAAAAAAACCTGGGGTTTTTTCTCCTGACCCAAGGGTGTCCACTGCATTCCCCTTCTCCCTACCCCAGTAAAACCTCAGCCCCTTTTCCTACCAAAACCCCATTTCTTTTTCAAATAAATGGGTTTTTATTAAAGGATGGCGCGACGTCGAGGGAAAATGGAGTCGGTGCCCCACGCTAAGAAGATGGGTTTCCCCAAAGCACGCCCAATCCCCACTGGGGAAAACCGGCCCCCCCCGGGAACCCCCAAAAACCGGTGCCTTCCTCTCCTGACCCCCCGGGGAGTCACTGCCTTTCCCCAAAATTCCCCCACCCAAGCCTTCAACTCCTCTACCCGGCCCCTTTTCTCGACCGTCCCATCCTTCAAATTTTGAAATCCCGAGCCAATTCCTCCCACCAGGCTGCCAAAGCCTTTGTGATCCCCCCGCACGAGAAGCAACCGCCCCCATTGGACGCCGTGAAACCTAATTCACTCTACCGCTTGAGTTCTCTTTCCCCCAAATCACAGCCCATGCCCATGCGTGCCCTAAAGACCGTGCCATCTCCGTTTTTCCCTCCACACCCCACCTTTGTGTGGTCCCCAATTAACTTACAAACCTTCGATTACTCGAAACTTTCACTTTGCGGGTTCATATCCGGTCAATGCACGACACCATACTTGCCCCGCCCAGTCTTGGTGTTTTTTCAAGTTGTCGGTTTCTCCAAATAAAGTCCCTAACCTTTAAGAATTAATTTTCGACGGGAAGGCAGTCATCATCCAAGTGCCCCCACTTAAAGGTTGTCCTGTTCTAGTTAACCGTTGCAAATAAGTCCCGCCCTAACCGAGATTGGGGAATTTCTTTTCCACAAATTGGTTTTCTCCATAGTTCTATAGGTATTTATATTATCATCTAACCTTGTAACCATATGCTACATTTTAAATTTTTGAACATAATTTATATATCATCTTGGAGTACACATTTTGTACTAATATTATGTTCTATGCTCAATGAAGAGTTTCTCCATGGATGGCCTATCAATGGTGGGATTCCCAAGATCTTATATATCCAAATGAATAGTTTTGATCTGAACAAGATTATTGGCTTGTGCAATGCTTTCCATGTCCGAGAAGTTGTATATAAAGGTGATAATTTCACCCACATTGAAGCCCGATATAGTGTACTAGAATTAACCGCTCACTTTCTTTCGACATTTTTCTTTTAGACCTTAACTCTTTCAATTTTCATGTCTATTTAGGCAACAAGAGGGTAAGAAAGTTATAACCAATCGGTGGATTCGTAAGCATCGGGATTTTCCTTCATGAGATTTGATTGAAGACAATAACGCTTAGAATGATATGTAGCCAACCGCAAACACAAGATTTGTCACATTCTTCCCGCCAATGCGAGGTTACTATTGTCCATCGTTAAGTTTATGCAACATGGTTTTGACGGATGGGTATGTCAAGAGCAAAAAAGGAGTTTCGGGGCAAAAGAGCTTCGAACGCGGGCTTCTATTTACAAATATTGTGGTCATAATCCAAAAATTTTACGATCCGATGTTAATTCTATGGACTTAACCATCCATTTGACTGGACGCCAACACAAGGCCGGAGTTAGATGTTGTCCTTTTCAATCTGGTTTTTTGTAAACCGATGAACAATGAACCTCGTGCTTTTGGGCCTTTGTAAGTGGAGTTAGATGTTCCCGCCCTTTTCAACTCGGCGGATGGCTATATTTTTTTTGAAACAAGGCAAATGGCTTGCCATTCATTTAATTTAGAGGAAATATTGTAACAAATCACAACCAAGGAAATAACATCACCACGCCCGCGCTTGAGCTCACTGCAACGTGCCAAGTGATAGCCCCCACCACCCCACCCCAACCCCCGATTCTCCCCAATCGACCACGATCTTCAACGGCTCCTGCTCGTCCCCGAGGCCCGGCCCCTCCACCTTTTGCCTTGGCCGGCTGCCGGGTGCGCCGCCTTTGCATTGTCAACGCCCAACAACCGAGAGGAACAAGGAGATGACTGACGGGAGAGGATGAAGAGGGACCCACCAACCCATGGCAAGACGCAAGCAAGGCCTCTATAGTACAAGCCCAAAAATATGGTTCCTCCTAATGGTTGACATCCGGGGCTCACGCCATCATCAACTAAGTCAATAAACAAAGAATTACACTACGAAAGGCCGACACTGTGGACCCAAAGAAGTCGCGAGTTTTTTTTGAGGAACAAGCAGTTTTTTGAGACAATGAGGAACAAGGGCTTGTTATTTATACTAGTTTTAGCGACGATTAGGGTAACAACGGGTTGGGCCCATCTAGCGGGTTTTATTTATGTTTACCACATCATGAGCCCGGTTTGTTTTTTTTTGTGAAAATGGCTAATTTATTTTTTTAAGAAATACCCAAACAAGGCCTACTTGTTTTATCGGTTCTCGGCCGCAAATGTTTCAAGACGAGGAGAGTTTCATTGGTTTGCCCAAATGGCCTTACATTTTTAAAATACATCAAACCGGAATTAGTTTCATTTTTTTCATTACAAGATCTTAAATTCCATTGATTTTTATGCGGACAATTATTTTGATTTTATATTTATATAAATTATTTTTCAAAATAGTTTGAATGTGAATCGATTTTCGATTAAAAAAGTCGACGGACCAAATATGCAAAATTTTATACTTTTTAACCATGGGCACAATATGGGTGTAATGCTAACAAAAAGAAGATGGACTCAAAAAATCTTAAGAATTAGCAATGGGATGTACATTATTAGAAATAATGGCGATAATAGTGCTTTTCCACGATTTGAGGTGACTTGCGCCATACAGTTGACGCAGATGCTTTATAAAAAGGTTGACGACACGCAACGCCTCAATTTAGTCAACACACGAGGCAAAGGATCGTTGATATCCATCCAACGGCCGTCGGCTTCTTCAATCTCGCTATTCATGCTCCCCGCCAAACAAGCACCACGGATGCCGCCTCCTCCCTGCGGGTTATTTGGGCCAAGGCCTCATGGCCTCACCGTTCCCATCGCTGGCCTAGCCATCCCTCTACTCACCCACAAGCGTTATTCTCCCACGACGGCGATTTAACAGTAAACCTCGATCTCCCGATGGGAAATAACCAGTATTCCCGCTCCATGTCGCCCTTCCTAGGCTCCCCGCCCACCGCCTGGGTTTGACCGGTCAATGGTCAATGAACAACATCCATCGGCGGACGACGGGAGAGGGACGTTGGGTCCACGACCACACGCAAGGAAATGCCTTTATTACGCCAAAAATAATGATTCCTCCACCGAAACCTAGGACCCACAGAAGGGCCTCAGATTTCGAAAAAACTTTTCCCCACGATGTGTCGGACCCACCGCTATATCTTCGCACGCAAAAGTGCCTCCTTATTACGCCCAAAAATGAATACCCCCGCTAGCCACCCACCATATTGTTTGGCGATTAGGGCCTACTAAGTGACGGGATGGAGGGCTTTGTCAACTTAGTCAATACACCGGACCGATGATGTCCGCCCAACGGCCATACGGCTTCTTCAACCTTGCCCCGCTCCAACCGCCCAAAAAGCCGGCGGCCGCCCGCCTCCCGCCTCCCCCGTGGCCGGGGTGCACCGCCCCCTGCCTCCCTGGCCCGCCCGGCCGCCCTTCCTAGGCTCGCCCGCCCACCGCCGGGTTTTGGCCCGGGCGTGGTCAATGTGGTCAACGAATCGACTTCCATCAAGAGTACTTACGGGAGAGGCCGAACCGGGTCCACGGCAGCCAAAAGGAAGTGCCTCCTTAACGCTGAAAATAATTATTCCTCCACCGACAGGGGGACCCACCGGACGGGACACCAGATTTTGCGAATAAATCGCTTCCCACCGCGGGACCCACCGACGGGCCACCGATTTCACTTAAAAAAATGTCCCCCCTGCACCGACCCACCGAAGTGCCTTTATTACACACAAACAATGAATACCCCCTGCTGGGACACACCTTGGTGGGAGGTGTTTAGGGCCTACTAAGTTGACGGGCCAAGGGCTTTGTCAACTTAGTCAATAAACGATTCTAGCTCGAGGACCGTACGATGTCCATCCAACGGCCAGTTTTTTCAACCTCCGTCTTTTGCTCCAAATTACCAAAGCAGCGCCGGTCATGCGCATGCCCCGCCCCATGGCTGGTGGCGGGAGGCCTCACCGCCTACTATTCCCATCACGACCAGTTCCCTGCGACGGCAGCCTCACACCGCAAACCGGAACCTCATATTTCCACGCTGGCTTCCCCCGCTGTTCCCGCCCGTCCGCCCCTTCCTAAGACTTGCCGCCCACCGCCGGGTGTTTCCCCGTGGTCAACATGGTCAAGGAACGACTTCCATTGAAAAAGAGTGGAGAGGTGATAGTTGGGTCCACGCCAGCAGCTTTTTCGTGATTTGCCGCTGTCCTTTGTCGTTCGTTGGGCGCAAATCTTTCAAGACGAGGAGTGCTTTTATTCGGCGGCCGAAAATGGCCCATCAAGAATGAGAAATGGGATGTACATTTTAAAACACATCAAACCGCAATTAGTTTCAAATATTTTTAAATTTCAAGATTTTAAATTACATTAATTATTATGCGGAGAATTTGTTGATTTTATATTGATATACATTTATTTTTAAAATCAGTTTGAATGTGAGTCGAAATTTTGGGATTAAAAACAGTTCGACCGCACCAAATATGCAAAATTTCGATAATTTTTAACCGGGCACAATATGGGCTGTAATGCTAACAAAAAGAATATGGGCTCCAAAAAACCTTAAGAATTAGTAAATGGGCTGTAAATTATTAGAAATAATAGCGATGGGTTGTATGTCGTTTCCACAGATTTGAGGCTTTCCTAAAAAAGGTTGACGCAAGCAAAGGATGGTTGGATGTCCATCCAACGGCCGTCGATTTCTTCAATCTTGCTTCTTCCCCCCCCTCTCAAACAAGCCCCGGGGGACTGCCTGCTCCCTCCCCTCGCGGCAGGCCACGAGGCCTCACCCCCCATCGATTCCCATCCGCCTAGCCATCCTCTACTCACCCACACTTGTGTTACCCCCACGGTAGAAACTAGTAAACCTCGTTCCGGGGAAACAATCGCCGCCCCGCCCGTGTCGTTCCTTCCTAGGCCTCGCCTTGTCCACCCCCGGTGCTTCCGCCCCGTCAACTTGGTCAACGACATATGCATCCGGGGATCAGACGTGGAGAGGCCGAAGGGGTCCACGGCCGACGCAAGGAAATGCCTCCTTATTACGCCAAGAAAATAATGATTCGCCCACCGACATCGACCCACCGAAGGGCCTCAGATTTCGGAAAAATGTTACCGCCACGAACCCGACCCACACCATATTTCGCACGCAAGGAAGTGCCTCCTTATTACGACAAAAAATGAATACTCCCCGTTAGCGGGACCCGTAGTGGCAGGATGACTTGTGGGCCTACTAAGTTGACGGGATGGAGGCTTTATCAACTTAGTCAATATGCATGATTCTAGCTCCAAAGGACGCATTTAACGGGTCCCAATTTTTCCCCCCCAAAAACGGGGTTGCCCCGGGCGGGCGGGGAGGCCTCACCGCCCCTACTACTCCCACCGCCGACCATCCTCTACTCACCCACACCCCGATTCCGGGTGACGGCACCCACACCGCACCAAGGGAACCTCGATTTCATGGCATCCACCGCCCTTCCCCGCTCGTCGCCCCTTCCTAGGCCTCCGCCGCCCACCGCCTGGTTTTCGGCCCGCGGGTCAACGTGGTCAAGGAACGGCTTCCATCGGACATGGATCGACGGGAGAGGCCGATACCGGGTCCACGACCGCAGAAGGAAGTGCCTCCTTATTATGCGCAAAATAATTATTCCTCCACTGACAGCCGGGGACCCACCGGACGGGCCACCATATTTCGTGAAAAACGCTTTTCCCGCCACCCACCACTACACCTTCACACGCAAGGAAGGCGCCCGCAAAAAATGATTCGCCCGATCCTGGGGACCCACTAGTACTCTTCGCACGCGGAAGTGCGCCCGCAAAAAAATGATTCGCCTCTCGCCGACCCACCCATCTTCGCACACAAAGGAAGGCTTTAAAAAAACGATTCGCTTCTAACCGGGACCCACTAACATTTTTGACGCAAGGAACCGCGGATCCGGACCCACTGGTCGGGCGCACGAGGTGTTTCATTCTGGTCGCAAACGGTAGCATATACCGTCGTAGAGGGCGCACGCATAACGCACGCAACGCGGGTGCAAGAAAGAAAATACGCCACCGCACATACGGGGGTCTCAAACGCCACTCGCAAAAGAATGGCTGGGTCGAACGGAGAAACAGGGCTGCCGGTTCATGGGGAGGCAATGGAATGAGTCGGTTCATCGGGAGGCAACGGAACGCTGGGGAGCCAACCCCGGGGGTCGGAACGGAATGTGTGGTTTCATCGGGAGGGCTTGGACGGAACAGCGATGGAAACGGGCCGGCGACACACAACGGAGGAAACGCCTTGTGTTTGACCGCCATGTTCAAACGGGTCCCTTGATCGAGGCCCCGCATCCGGAACGGAGGAAACCCCCACGGTCAAACGGGTCCCGCTGATCGGGAGGGGTCCGCGCATCCAAACGGAGGAAACGGACCTCCACTAAACGGGGTCCCGCTGATCGGGGGGTGTAGCATCGCAAAACGGAAAACGGACTTGTGTTGGAGCCCACGGTCAAACGGGGGGGGTGGCGACGCAAAATGGGACTCCATGGAATACCGTCATCTCCACCGCCGACCTCCTCCACCTCCACGGCCCCTGCTCATCCGCCTCCACCGGGCGCTACTCCACCGGCCATCGCTCAACCACCCGCCCACGGGCACCCTCCACCGCTTCATGCTCATCCAGCTCCACACCACGGGTCCTATTCAACCACCCTCCACGGCCACCCTCCACCGCTTCATCGCTCATCCAGCCTCCACACCACGGGTTCCCGTCATCCAGAGGCAACGCCACCGCCATCGCTCATCCAAACCCCCGCAACGCCATCGCTCATCCAATCGAGGCTTCGTAGGAGAGGAAGGAATCGCCCATCGGGCCCGGCACACCATCGATCGATCCCTTGGGTTCAAGAACGCAAAGTTCGCAGGAATTGCCGGGTTCGCGAGCCCAACGCCGGTTCGCGAGCTAACGCCGACACACGCCAATACAGAAAACGCGACGCCCGCCCGACCTCCCACCGAACGCAACTCCCAAATTTTCTCCCTCGCTTTACCACGGTTTTTTCCATCATGGACGGCCCAAAGAATGTCATCCGGTCCCGCCCCCTGTGACAAAAGCCCATTTTATGTCATGATTTTTTGTCATAGAAGTAGGAGCCCACCAATCTATGATGATACCGTGTTTTGTCCCAATTATCCCATAGAAGTGTCATATGTATGAGAAAAAATTTGTTCAGCCCAAAATGTCACGGATGTGTTTTTTTTGTAGTGATTCCCCACGTAAGCATACCTTTTGTTCCCGGTTGACCGGCCCCTTGTTGACGCGAAGATGAATTTGAAGCCTTGGACAACATTGATGGTCACCCAACCTTCCAGAAAAGGAGGGGGTAGGCGGAGAGGGCTAACCCGGATGCTTCGCCAATCATGAAGGTGGACCATGTTGGGCTCATACCGGGTGTAAAGAACAATGTGAACTATTTGGACTCAATGAGTCCCGTAATAGGATAGATATAACTTTATTTTGGCCGGCATCGCACATTTTGATGCTTAACGCCATTAAGCCGTCAGATTGTATCCATCCATGTTACTTTTCATCCGCCACCGATTTGATCGGTTTCAAAAATTGTCCCGATATGAAAACAAACCAAAAAATTTTGACATCGGAAACCAGGGTCAAAGGATTTAAAAGAATCATAGATTAGCTGGTTGTAAAGAACACAACTATGATCCTATGCTTAAAACTTAGATTTGCACCCGGTTTTATATGACCCCAAGAAGGGTGATAACCCCTTTATACCCAAAATTTCAAAGATACAATGATGTTTATGAATCGTGACTCATCACCAATATTGAGCCAAAGTTAAAGCAATCATACTTAAAATTTGTAAGCCCAAATAATTCAAGTCAAAAAGGCCCAAAGACAACTTAAATCAAGAGAATAAAATTGCAAGGCTATCGATTCATACGATCAAAACCCCTAGAGGGTTTAAGCTAGGATTCAATACGATCATGTAGCCCCTAATGGCTTTTTGCGCACCAATCAAGAGGGTACCGACAAATGTGTTCTTTTGGTTCGAATAGACCTATGTTTGAACAGAAGCCCCTAATGACCTTGATAGTTTTTTAACAATTCGCTTAATATGATCAAAGTGGTCCAAAAGGGGTTAAGCTATGGTTCAATATGATCGAAGCCCCAGTGAGCTCGGCAAAGGTGCCAATCAAAAGTTAGACACCTATGTTCTTTGGTTCAATATGACCTATGTTTGAATAGGAAGCCCCTAGTGAACATAATTTTTAACGGCTAGATTCAATACGATCAAGCCAAATCAAACCTTGCCGATCAAATGGATCAACCCACAAGGTTAGGAGAGAATAATGACAATGATAATGACAAATTTATTGGGGAAGGAAAAAAGGAAGAGGTCCCGCTTATTATTTATCATAAATATACATTGGCAAAATATGTACATCGGATGGCTCAAATGTAGTAGGGCAAGATGAGCAATTCCATGGCCTCCCGGTTCCTTCCTCCATTACGGAGTCTTTGCACTCAACATCGATAAGGTAATTGACCCGGTTTCAAGTTCTGCCGACCACAAAGGGTCCTTCCCAAGGTGGGGATAGCGTGGCACGGGCATCTCGATGAGGAGCACCAAATCACCTTCCCAAGGCTCGGATTTGAAAGTGCTTATATCGACTAGAGGGGGGTGAATAGGCGATTTTATGAATTCTTCATCGAGGAATTTGTGGGAGGAAATTTTAGCTAAGAACTACTTGCAGCGGAATAAGTACTCAAGTAAACATAAAGGATAAAACATAGTCATCATGATGAAATGAAGACTAGCAAGAGTACAAAGCGAAACACAGGATAACAAGATGAAGACGAGATCAAGAAATTGAACTGAGGAATTTGTGAAAGTCTTCACCAAAGTTTCGCCACGATATGAACAACATACAACAAAGAATGAGGAAATGAAAGAGTTGAGGAAATAGAACCGGGGTGAAGACAATGATTTGGTAAACCAGCTCCAACCCTGTCTCTTTTACGCCCGGTTGGAGCGGCCGAGTATTTAAACTCGAGGACACGCAGCCCCGACACCCCCCGAGCCGCAACTCAGACACCCACCTCACCGATTCTCCTTGAACTAAGACCACGGCCTCGGCCCAATCACTGTGGTAAGTCTTCAGTGACTTCCAAACCTTCCAAACTTGGTCACCCGATCCACAATTCCTTTGATGTTTAGACCGACGCCAACCGTCCGAAGAAGCACACCTTCAAAGGTAAAAGCCCGATCCATGCAGATCAATTTCTTCGATCCAATCACTTTGGGTTTGTGGGGTTTGGTTTGGGATTTTCCTCACTTGATGATTTTCGCCAAAGTCCCGAGGATGGGTTGCTCTCAAATGACAAGTGTCAAGTTCTTCGAGCAGCCAACCAACTAGTGGTTGTAGGGGGGCTATTTATAGCCTAGGGAGCAGCCCGACATGATAAGACATAAATGCCCTTCAATGATATGACCGTTAGGTGGATAAGATATTTTGGACAGCCGCAAGACAAAGAACGGTCGGAAATTTGACTCTCAAATTCCTCGTATATATGTTCTCACTGTAGGCAACAACCGCGAATTCCTAACTCTCGGAAAGAAGTCCTCAGTGACTGAAAATCGCCTTCACATCAAGAAATTGACAACTATATGAGATTTCCAATGGCTTCACTCAAGGGATTGGTAGGTGTAGGATTTTGAGTTGAGCATCACATGGAAATTTTTCCTTAGTATTTCGACCCCTTTAACAAGAAAAGGTTTTTATGACTCAAGAAAGAGAAAATGAAACTACGAAAACAAAAGTCTTCACGCTCCATATTCCCTAATGAATACCAAGTCTTCAAGGTCACACCAATTTTTCACTTTCAAAGTCTTCTAAAGTCTTCGAATATCAAAGTCTTCATAAGAACTTCATTTTTAGGGTCGATTTTTCAGAATATCAAACTCCTCATAGACTTATAGACCTGTGTACACTACAACAAGATCAAACTTAACCTATAATTTCAATACACCAAAATCACTAAGGGCACTAGATGCACTTACAATCTCCCTTTTGGTGATTGATGACAACATAGGTTAAGTTTTCAACGGGATAAACATATGAAGTTAAATACGATATTGAGGAATTTGAAAGATATAGAAGAACTCCCCTAATTGTGCATAGTGAGGAATTTGCTTTTGAGGCAATGCACATTTGAAGAATTGAATCATGGAGATCTCCCATATCTTGTAATTCATACACACATTTGATATATAATATGAAGAATTTGAAATGCATGATGAAATATTGCCTGATGAGATTCAGATGCAATAATATTAACAGGAATAAGCATGCGAATAGCACATCAGTATCGAGCATAGTGCATCAAAGTCGAGCACAATGCACCGCTCAAAAGTATCGCACCATCGGATTTAAGATTACAACTCGATCCAATAAAAGTTTCGAAGAACGAGAGTTGTAACTTAACAAAACGCCCATAATATAAACCCGCTTGAAGACTAACTCAGATTTTTTGTCATCAAATGACCAAAAGGATCAAACCGAGGACTAACGCCTAAGAATTTCGTGATGGAGGAGCGAAATTGTTGGGGGTTGTTCGGAAGTAGGGCCGCCGAGTCATCCAAATCTTCATGTTCATCGCCACGGATGAAGAATAAGAACTAGCCACCGATCGTGAACTTTGACTCTTTGAATTTCTTCGAGGTGGTGCCATACCAAATGCTTCCTAGAGACCCATAGTCTTCGCTTTTCCGCTGAATATACATGAGTGAGAACAGCCCAAAAGGGTTGAGGGTTTCATGAAGGTGATACGATTTTTCTTCACTCATTATGGGTTGAGGTCATGTTGTGAAGAATTGCAAAAGACGCCCCCATTTGTGATTGCGATCAACCTTCCGATGAAGACCGAGGAGTAACTCACGGTCCCATCACCCGGTGGTTGCTTGAGGATTTTGCTTAAGGTATTTAGGGCAAGGTCATGTGTTGCGTAATCGCCATTGGTGGAGTAAGATGTAGCTAGACGGAATTTACCATCCAATGGCAGTGCCTTCATCACGCGCTGCCTTGCCCTTATCATCGATGATGAAACCGGTCGCTTGAGGACTTCAATGGGCGCAAGTAGCTACCATGGTTCGGAGTGTCCTTTGTAATTCAAAGAAGATTTGCCTTATGAATCTCATAATCCAAGGCGATAGGGCTTCAGCTCAAAAGGTGACATTGCAACATTAGCCGAGTCCTCATGAAGAAATCATGGAAGTTGACGGAACGCCATGAATGATGTTGAAAAGCATGTTCTTATGATGCCAACGACATCTTCATCATTTGAGTCGGGTTTGATAGGACTCATTGTCTTCGCCAGATTCATAGACTCCGAGGACAAAACAATTCCTTGAGAGGAATTTGGTTCGAGGGCCCCCGCTTCAAAGGCTTCATGAGCACTTGCATATAATGATCTGCGCATGGTCATTGTAGGCCGAATGGGAGGGAGGAAAAGGAAGGAACCGGGTTTTGGGTTTTTTTTTCACCAATCCACCCCAGAATTGAATTTCAAAATTCCCTAACAAATGGTAAAAAAGAGTTCTTATTCCAAAGTTCCAGCAAGATCCCTGAAAACTCGAGGCCGGTCAACAGGAGAATTCCATATCCCAAGGAATTGTTCTGTCAAGAGCCGAAAGAGCCCGAGGAATAAAGTTCTTAGAGCAGGTAAAGTTTTTATCAGAGACAATGGTTGTAAAAGAAAACCTCTCAAAAGAATTTCGCCGAATTTTTCTTGTGGAAGGATTCTTGGTTTGGGCAAGGATTCGTTGATTTCGCAACCTCGTGTCGCGAAAACCCCCGGGAATTTTTGGTTTCCGGAGTTTACAAAGGGGATTCTTCAAAGATAGGGTGGAATTTCTTCGAAGAATTGGGAGAGTTTCCGAGATTTGGATAGGGGAGAGGAATTTTTAAAGGAGTAAAAGGGGTATTGGGATTATTTTCCAAAATCTCGCCTCCCTTATCTCCAAACCACTCTTCCCTTCCATTTTAACACCATTTCCCCAAAACCCAAAAGGTGAGGAACACGTTTTAAAATGTTTCCACTTAATTTTTTAAAACCCCATAAAAATTGATTTTTACGATCCCTTGGGATTTTAGCTTTCCATGGCAATTTCTTGCGTAGGAAATGGGAAGCATCTTTTTCAACAGCTTTTTTTTTCTTTCAAAAGCGAGGGTTTTTTTTTTACAAGGGGGTTTGGTTTCCACCAAAGGTGGAAGTTATTTGGGTTTTAACCAGGGTGGGTTTTTTCCAGGCCGGGGATCTCTTCACTTTTACCACCAAGGGTTGAATTTCTTCAAAGGCCAATGGAGTATCGCCCCGAATTTTTTTCCCGTTGAAAGTCATCCCTGCATTTTAAAAGCATTACGGTTCCATCCGAGGATTTTTTTTGCGAGGGCTGCAATAGTTGATTTTCTTAAAATTGAAACCCTTTCTCCTTGCCTCAGCTTGGTTGCTCTCTTTCCAGGGCTTTTCAAATTACCTTGAGAATTTTGGATTTACAAGTCCGAACTCCTTTTAGTTGTGTTCTTTATCCAAGTTTTCAAATTCCATTTCTTGGGATAAAGGGAGTTGTTTGCCAGGTGGGGTCGTTTGGATGTTTATCCTTTTAAAAATTTTGGGACTTTTGGACCAAAACGGGGTTTTTCCTTGGCCAGCCCTTTGCTTTTTCTTTCCCGATGACAATTTTCACGAAGCCCCTTAGAGGGATTTGAAACCCGCTTTTTTGACTTGGCCGAAGGGGCCCATGGTTTTGCTTGGAGGGGGCTGTGAGGACTTGGGGCCCGAGGAATTGCCGAGACCCGAAATTGGAAACCCGAGTCCTTTGCTGAGCCAGCCTGATTGAACTTGGGGGGGCTTTGGGGAGCAGCAGATCCAGGAATTTCCGGGGGGCCCCGGCTTGGCCTAGGGGCGGGAAGCCTTCTTGGGGTTTTTCCATTGATTTTCCCTTACCGATCTCCCGAAAGGGAAATCCTCGAATTTTCCCACCCCTTTCTTGTTTCCAATTTTGTTCCCAGCCCATTTTCAAAATTTCACCATTTTGAGAGTATACCCCCCCTCTCGGGCTTTTAACATTTCTTCATGATTTGGGAACAATGAATTCCCCATTTGTCTTCGAACCTAATGATTTTGGGATTTTTTTGCCAAAGGTTTCAAATAATTTGTTATTTTGGGAAAGAGAATCGTTTTTTTTTCTTTTTTCCTTACCTTTTTTTGAGGAATTTAACAATTGAAATCGAAGATGATTTTCTTGAGGAAGTCAAAGAGTTAAGTTGAGGCCTAGTGATTAAAGAAAAAAAGGGGAATGGTTAGGTGGAGAATTTAGGGTATATGCTTTTAAATTTTTCAAAAGACAAGTTTTAGGAATTTACAAGCCGTTTGTTTAGGTTCCAGGTTTAATGAAAAAAATTAGGCGAAGGAGTGAAGAATACGGCCGGTTGAGGGCAAGTGAAGTTTGAAGTCACCTTTAAAAAAAGTTTGAGAATCAAAGCAGAATAAAAGGATTTAATTAGAAAAGAAAGAGAAAAAGCACGGTAATTGTTGTTAGATTGCCAACTTGGGGGGCTGGCGGCGGGGAAACCAGGGGGCCGGTAGATGGCGGGTGAAAAAGCTCTTCCCCCGGGGGGGGAAGGGCCTGGGTTTAGGATGGGAAAAGCTCGACAAAAGAAAAGGAAAGGGGAGGGATTTATGAGAAAAATTTGAAGATTTTGGGACTAAAGCCCCCTTTTTCCTTAGCGAATTGGCACCCCGAAAAATAGTGAAGTGGGTAATAAAATAATATTTATGCAAGGGAGCGGAAAACCAAAAGGAAAGATTTTTTTAAAGTTTGGAATTTTTAAAGAAAACAAAAGAAACTTTGAAGATTTCAATGGCTATAAAATTTTGGAATAGATTTTGAAATGCATAAGGGGGGGTCCGAAATTTTTAAAAAATTAAAAATAGAATGTAATTTTAAGGGAATAAACCCTTTTTTAAATTAAGCCAATGGAAAAGGGAAAAAAGGGTTTTCAAAGGAAAATTTAAAGATTAAGAATTTCAAAATGGGAAAAACTCTTGAAGTTTTAATTTTGGGTTTGTGTCCCCAAAAGTGGTTTTTGTAAATAATTTCCGAGGGTTTGAACAAACTTCATTTTTCTTAACCTTGAGTGTTACTTTTGTTGAAGAAAACGTTTTCATTGTTGCAAAAGCAAATTTTCATAAGGGTTAAGGGTTTCCTTTTCAAAGAACTTGACAAGAATTTAGCCACAGAATTGTAAATCCTTTCCAAAGGGTTAGTGGATACGTAGTGTTTTGCCTTCAAGTCGAGGAATGGCCCCAACACATGTACGGAAAAGATACAAGATGTCAGTCTTCATGGAACGGGGAGCCTTGGGACCTTATTTGGGGGGGTTTTCAGGACCAATCCTTAGGGTTTCTTCTCCAAAGCAGCTTGACCAAATGGCCAAAGATTTTCCCCAAAAGATGAACAGTTCCTTTTTAGGACCAATAGACCGATCTGGGAAAGCAATCCATTTACTTGTGGCCACAAAAATGAGGTTTCCGGGGTTTTCCTAAATTTTGGGGTTCAGATATAAGAATTGCTTTTTTTAGGTGGATTCCTTCCCTTTGAAATAATCAAACACTAAGCAATTTATCCCCTAAGCCTAAGTACAAAAAGAAAATCATACTATATTGGACAACAATACCATTTTCATTGATAAGGATTTGTGGGCAAGGAATTTTGACCTTTCTTTGAAATTTCCCAAGACATCGAGGTTTTTGAGAATAAAGCCATTGGCCTCAAATTTGGACCTGGAATTTCAACCCCCCTTGACATTTATATTCTTCCTCACTATGGAAATTCACCTTAACCTTTGAAAAAGATAATATCATAAATTTTGGCAAAAAAATTACCTCATTGAAGTAAAAAGGTAGGGTCATAACCTGTGAAGCCTTTTCCCAAAAATTCCTTAATTTCAACCAGCCCCTTGCTTGGGCCTAAGACCATTGGTCCAAGATTTGTTTTTGGGTCTTCAAAACCGGGGTTACAACATTATTTTCCTGCTTACCTTAAATCACTTTTCCTATTTGTTAAATTACTATGGTTAGATAAGAAAAAAATTGCCCAATTAGAAAGTGAAAATTTACAAATAACCTTCCTGTACCTTGACTCAACTCTTTTTCACCCGGATTTTCACGTTTTTAGACCATTTTCCTATTTATCTTGGGGATCCCGACGCCTTCAGAAGTTAATTTTCAAATTTTCTTCAAGGAATCCCCTTGCCCAAAGCTTATCACCTTGTGGTTTATAACAAAAGTAGTGCCCCAAAATTAGTAAATGGATGCTTTTAAAAGGGGGCCCTTTAAAAAGTTTTTTCACTTCCTTTTGCCCGGGGTGGTTTTGGCAATTTTGATAAAATTTTCCTATCCTTTGCATCAGACCTTTATAACAATGTTTTCAAAGTTTTCAGGGCTCCTGGTTTTTGATTATACTCCTGGGTTGGCACAAAAAGGTATTCTTTGCAGCCTTGTTTTCATCAACCGACATCTAACAAAATCTTTGGCAAGGAAACTCGAGGTTAGCCCCGTAACCAAGAAAACCATTTTTCAAATTTGATTTGGGTAGGACTAATCCCATTTACTCAAGCTTTGAAATAACCAATTGGGTTTTTTCGAGGATTCTGGGCTTCTTGAAAATTTGTAAGAATATGCATGATTGGGGAAATCAATTCACAATCCAAAACCCAGGGTTTGATTCATAAGCAATTGGGATTCAAAAGAGTTCCTTTTGCCCCAGACGATTTCAGAAGTTGGGCGATCTTTTAAATTTTCCAAGTTGCATAAGACTAGAATTTTGAACTCCCCATTGCATTCATGCTTTCTTCCCCAAAGTTGGTTGAACCCCGAGGAAAATCGTTGAAGCTTCCGCCTTCAGTTTTGGCCAAGTGACCCTGTTTCAGAAAAATCAACAATACAAAACCTTAAAGGCTCAAGGACCGAATTATTATCCAAACCATAAAATTAAGGACACATATATTTCACAGCTTGGTTGGCATTTTGTTTTCCCTAAGGATCCGAGGAATTTGCATTCTAATCCTGAATGCCCTTAAAGGGCAAATTCCCTGCCCGCAGAAAGTGGATGCCAAACCCTTTTAAGCTTTTCAAGTGACAAAGGTGGTTGTTCCCAAGGAGAAACCAATTAAAGTTTTTTAAACCCAAGATTTGGAATTGTACTATAATCCAAAACCTATTTGCCAAAGAAAAAATATCAAGTCACAAAGATTAGATAATGAATTGATTAAGGACTAAAAGATGACTTTTCCATTGTTTCCAAGGTAGAATTCCAAGCCCAAAGATTTTCCTTTTCAAGAAGTGAAGCCAGATGACTAAGGGATATCTTTCCACCAATAGTGAGTCATCCCTATAGGACCCTTGGGTTTGGGGATCACCCCAATAAATTTTAGGGTTAATTAAATAGCTTATTTGGAAGAATATGTTAAGATATGAATTTCATCTTAAACAATTGCAAGAAGGAGGTAAATGAAATTCATTTATAGATTTGCCCTTTGGAATTTGGTCCCAAAGAAATTTTCAAGAGAAGGGGCCCCAAAAGAAAGGATTGTTCTTTTTCTTCACCCCCATGAGGGGTCAAAGATTCAAATTTTGGGACCAAGAAAATCAAAGGAAACCTTTTCCCACTAAGGGGTTTATAAGCAATAATAACATAATTTTTGAGGTTATGAACAAAGGTTTAAGAATAATCACATTTAAGCCCTTATTATATAACGAGTTTTGCACAATAAATTTGGGACGTCCAGGGAAATTTGGTCCATAAGAATTCCAAGAAAATTTCCTAGGTTTAGGGTTTGCATGTGGTGCTGAGGCTTACCAAGTTTCAAACAATTTTAACCCGATTTTCTTATAGGGGAAGTCCTCGTGGAAATATTAGCAAAACCAATTTAATTTTTGAAAGTTTAAGTTTAAAAATCAAAGAATAGGGATTCACGTAAACCTAAGAGGGACCTTCCCTTTGAAGCCCCGGGTTTTGGGGCCCCAAGCCCAAATTTCCTCAGATTTTTCTTAAAGGAAACCTCTTCCAGGGTTTTTTGTTTTGAGCCCCAAATTGATGTTTAGGCTTTTTACATTCTTTGACATTCCTTCCCCCATTTCAAATTTTAGCAATTCCTTGAGGTTGTTAAGGGCTGGTTTGAAATTAAGTTTGAACATTCATGGAAAATTACGATTCACCTCAATCACTTTAAGATGGGGGAACAAATTCTTCTTTAAAGCGCTATTTTTGAGCAGAATGAAAAGTTATTTCTAAATCTTGCTTTTAAGATTTCCTTTCTTTAAAGTTCAAGAGAAAGTTCGTGATCAGCCAAGAGGGTTTTGTTGACTTAAGGGGCCAAATTGGATAATTCCCGAATTACCCAATGTTTGACGAATTTTTTCCAAAATTTATCATTTTTTAGATATCTTAGGTTTTTCGCCCTTTTTGTTTAGTCAAGAAAAATTTGGTAAGGGGTTCTGCATACGTTCATCATTGTCATTATATCACAAACATAGGGCATTTTCCCAAAACCCTTTTAAACAAATCAAAGTATATTCCCGTAAAAATCCTTTGGGATTCCTTGAAATCCTAAACGGGGTTTGAAAGCGATTTATCATCGAGATTGGTGGATTTTGCCAAGACTAATTTAAAATTGATCCTAGTAAACAATATACCCTGCTATGATGAATGAGGACTTTAAATCTAAACCCATTTCAAGATGAAGACCAATCCGATAACTGGTTTTGGGGGTTTCTCACAGGCCTTCCACGGGATAGACACCCCAAAGATAGGGAATTTTTATACCCGGTAAATTAAAACCCAGGTGTTAAACAAAACAAGTCGGGAGTACCTTGTGAACCAATTAAAGGCAATTCGACAAGGGGGGAATAGGGATTTTTTTCCCCCGGGAATTTTTGGGGAAATTCCTAAAAACAGAAAATGGAGTAAGTAAACTAACAAAAACCCATGTATCATAGAAAGAAGATACAAGGTACAAAAAACACAATAACAAGATAAGAAACAAGAAATTAAGGTTTTAAACCAAAAAAAACCCCAATGAAAAATCCCCAAAGAATAAAAAAAATTGAAAATAGAACCGAAAAAACAAGATTTAAACCAGTTCCCTGCTGTTCACGCCCGTTGGACGGCCGGTTTAAATCCGAGCCCCACAACCCCCCAAACCCAACCGGTTCAGCCCAGGGCAACTTATGGGAAGAGTTAAAGGTAAGTTGAAGGCAATTCCAAGTAGGTTCTTACAAACCCAGAAAAAAGGAAAGGAACTGGGCTTACAATACCATTACCAAATACTAATAAACATTACACTAAAACGGTCCCACTCAACCAAAAAAAAGAAAACCCCAAAGTAAAGGTCCCCGACCCCTTAATCCACAACGACAATAAACAAAAACCCAAAGGGCAAACCATGAGCCCCCTTTTTTTGCCAGCCTAACTAGGCAGCAAACTTTTTAAGATTGACCCGAGGACCAACCCCATTCCGGGTACAAGACTCAAACAATGGGAAAAAAAAGTTGGGAGGCAAGAAAGCAAGATTGGCTCAAGCAAAAGAGGGAAGAAAAAGGAACCGCAACTCAATTCCGAGGTGCCCGAAACCCTATTGCCAAACTAAACTCCGGGCTTTAAAAAACCTAAAATGGTTGTGCTTTTAACATTTGCTTTTCACAAAATTAACAAACCCAGCCATAACCCGGACGCCCGAAGAAACCCCGGGCCCAACACCATGACAACTTGCGAAAAGGGAAAACCTTTCCAAAGCCACCCCTTCAACCCTTAACAAAATTTGACAATTAAAAAAGAAGAAACCCCCCGCCCACCCATGAGGCAATCTCCCTCGCCAGACCATGAGGGGGCAAACTGAACAACCTCAAGTTTCCCAGGGGGGCAGGTTGTTTGGCCAAATTGAAAAGGCCCGGGCTGAATAAGACCCTCGAAGAGACCAAGGGAAAAGTGGTGGTGGGGGCAAATGGTAAAACCAAGGGGGGACAAGTTTTATTAAAGCAACCGGAGGGGTAAAATCCCCAACCGAGGGAACCAAAAACCGGGAACAAAACCGAGAGGAAACCAAATGGAAAAAACACGGCATAACCGGCCTTCCACCCACCAAATATATGATGCTTTAATTAAAGCATTTGGAATCCCAACAAATTCCAATGGAGCAATTTCAACTTCAGCAAACAATCATAAAGGGGTGACAAAGGTACTACCAATAAGGTTTGTAAATGGGCAAAGGTTAGGGGATGGCAATTTGGGAGGTTAAGAGGAAGGAACCAAACATAAAAACCAGCATAGCAATTAAAATTTTAAAATATTTAAATAAGGAAGAAAACAGTATGAAAAGAAAAGGACAGTAAGAATTACAACTGAAGGAAGGTTCAAAGGAAACCGAAAAACAAACAACAGGAAACCCCAAATAATCATGGAGATCCAAAAAGAGTGCGTGTTTAAAGGCAGGATGGAAAAAACCCCTCTACGTTAGGGGCTAAACAAGAATTGCAATTGGCAAAAACCAATCAAAAGGATCTCATAACACCAAATTTGTTTTAAAATGGCGAGGTAAACTAAAAACAGCTTCAGGCGTTTAAAGAGGCCGAAGAAAAACCAATTGAAAATCCCCACAGCATTTAGAATTTAAAACAACTTTTAAACATTTTAATTGTTGTTAACTGTGCGGAGTATGGTTTTTGCTTTTATAAAATGTTACAAGATGTTAGGACAGGGGCCCGGGGAAAAGGGGTTACGGAACAAATTAAACAAAAGGAGGCTGCCTTTTTAAAGATTGGATCCCAAAAAAGGGTCGGTGTGTAACTGCAAAGGTGGAGCCCGAAGGGCCAGGGTTGAGGCTGGAAAGGGAACGCAAACAATCAAACATGGGCAAACCGGCATCCAACAACACAGCCGGCCCGGAGCGCCTGGGTTATATAAGCTCCCGGAGGGACGGAGGAGGGAAAGGAGTGTGAGATGGGTGGCACGAGCCGTAAGGGTAGCAACCCCGGGAAGCGTTTAGCCGAGGAGGCTTGTGACCGAGGGGTAGGGGCCGGGGTTTTTGTTTAAGACGGGGGTCCGGGTCGGAGCCCTTCCGAGGTCGCGTCACCGACGGAACAAGAGGGTCTTGCCGAGCCGGCGGGGAGGGACCAAAAGCCCGGGGGTAGGAGGAAAAGGAGGGGGTTGGGAAGGGTCAGGGGGACGGCCCAAGGTCACCGGCGCGGCAGAGGCCGGCCGGGCCGAAAGGGGGGGCGACAAGGGCAGCGGGGGGATCGGGAAGGGGCCCCCGGGGGGGTACCGGGGGGGAACCGGAGGGGAAGGATGGCGGTTGGGGAGGCGGCGGCCCGGTGGGCGGGGAGAAGAGGGGGGGGGGAGGGGGGGTCAGGGGCGGGTAGAGGCGCGGAGGAGGGGCCCGGGAGGGCCCCCGGAGGGAGGCCGGGCTGAACTTTAGGGTTTAAAAAAAGGGAAGGGGGAAGGAGATTTAAAAAGGCAAAAGGGCTCAAAGAGGGGGAAAAGGAGGGCAAAGGAAAGGGGTTTCCCAGGGGTTTTGGGGACGGGGAGGTGAGGGGGGTGGGGAAGGGGAAGGGCCGGGGAAAGGGATGGAGGGAAGGGAAGGTGGGACCAGAAGGAGGAACAGGAGGGGGAGGGAGGTGGGGGGGAAAAAGGGAAAATGGGCATGGAGGGCCTTTTGTTGGGGGGCCCGAAGGAAAAGAAGAATGGGATAAAGGGGGTTTGGGGGGGCGGCCTTGGGGCCCCCAGAAAAATGGGGGGGGATGAAAAGGCCACAGCCCCCCCCTTTTAAATTTACTAAAAGAAATTCAAAGAAAAGAAAGGAGGGTTAGGGAAAGAATTTGGAACAAAGACAACTCCGACTCTAAAAAGACGACCGAAAATAAAGGTTGGTAAAAGGTTTAATTCAAACCCTTTAATTTTTCAAATGGGAATAACAATTTGGAAAGGAAAAATTTGGAGTTTTAAGGGCCCGAAAAGATAAAGAAATTTGGGAAGGGGACCAAAATTGATCAACCTGGGTTTTTGGTGGGTTTGGAATTCCTAAATGGAAAATTTTTTAAAGCCCCAATTGTAGGAGACGTGTAGTTTTAAAGAGAAACACCTGTGTTTCCCGTTTAAATAGCAAGACAGCAAATTTAGGAATTTAAAAGGGTTCATGATATGACAAGAATAAGAATTGAAGCAAAAGAAAAAAAAAAAAACCCCAAATTGGAAATATCATTCCATCCCTTAAAACAAGATTGGGTTAAATAGGAAAGTTCTCCGGGCGTAACAGCCCCACCTCAAATTTCCTTAAATAAGAACCCCAAGCCTCCCCAAATTGGTAAGTTTGTGACTTCCAAACCCCAGATTTCACCCACCACAATTTTTGATCAGAGATAATTGGAAAACCAAAAGTTCGCCATCCAGAATCAATTTCTTCAGTCAACATTTTTTTTTTGGTTTTATTTTCTATTAGCTTTGAAATCCCAGGTTTTTCAATTCAATTTTTAGACCAAAACCTGTGGTTAGGGGGCCCATTTAACCTAAGCACCCAATATAAGCATAAATGCCCTTAAGATTACCGGGGTGATATTTTGCGCAAGAAAGCGGCGGTTTCCAAATTTCGTTTCATGCCCATCGAGGCAATTCCCGACGCTTCCTAATTCGCCAAGAAGCCCAAGGCAAAAACAGGTCCAAAGAAATTGTCAACATAGAGATTTTGGTCCCAAGGATTTATTAATTTTATTGGCATAATGGTTTTTTCCTTATATTTATTTAAAAAAATTTTTAACTAAAAAGAAAAATAAACCAAAACAAAAGTTTACGCCCTTTCCCAAAAATCAAGTTTCAAGGTCCCCTTTCTTACTTTAAAGTCTTTAAAGTTTCAATATAAAGTTTGGGAAAACTTCAAGGGTCGATTTTCTTCCAGAATTCAAATTCAAGATTTCCTTTACATAAAACGTACCCAACCAAAGTTTTCACCAAAATCACAAGGGATGTGACTTAAAGGTTTTACCCGGGTGTATGGGCGAATTTGTGGAAACGGGGTTTCCAATGCGGAGTACCAAGGCCCCACCTGCTTTATTTGCTTAATGTAAGCCCCCGGGAAGATCGCGAAGGGAACCCCTCCCAAGACCAAAAAGTTTGGGGTTTGGGAAATTTCCCAGAAGGCAATAATAAAACTATTATTATATTTCATTGTTCATGATAATTGTCTTTTATTCATGCTATAATTGTATTATCCGAAATCGTAATACACGGTGAATACATAGACCACAATATGTCCCTAGTGAGCCTCTAGTCGACTAGCTCGCAGATCAACAGATAGTCATGGTTTCCGCTATGGACATTGGATGTCGTTGATAAAGGGATCACATCATAAGGAGAATGATGTGATGGACAAGACCCAATACTAAGCATAGCACAAAGATCGGTAGTTCGCTTGCTAGAGCTTTTCCAATGTCAAGTATCTCTTCCTTCGACCATGAGATCGTAACTCCTGATACCGTAGGAGTGCTTTGGGTCTATCAAACATCACAACGTAATCGGGTGACTATAAAGGTGCACTACGTATCTCCGAAAGTGTCTGCGGGTGACATGGATCGAGATCGATTTGTTACTCCGTATGACGGAGAGGTATCTCTAGGCCCACTCGGTAATGCATCATCATAATGAGCTCAAAGTGATCAAGTAGTTGGTCACGGATCATGCATTACTAGATGAGTAAAGTGACTTGCCGTAACTAGACCGAACAAGGTATTGGGATACCGACGATCGAAGTCTCGCAAGTAACGCATCGATTGACAAAGGGAATTGTATACGGGTTTGATCAATCTCGACATCGTGGGTTCAACCGATGAAATCATCGAGGAGCATGTGGAGCCAACATGGGTATCCAGATCCCGCTGTTGGTTATTGCCCGAGAGTCGCCTCGGTCCATGTTCAAGGTTCCTAACCCGTAGGGTCTAGACACTTAAGGTTCGTGACGCTTAGGGTTGTATGAATATGAGTATGCAGCATACCAAATGTTGTTCGAGTCCCGATGAGATCCCTGACGCCTCGAGGAGTTTCGAATGGTCCGGAGGTAAAGAATAATATATAGGAAGTGGTATTTCGCCATCGGAAAGTTTCGGGTCTCCTGTAATGTACCGACCACCGAAGGGTCCTGGGTCGACCGGTGGGGCCACCCATCCCGAGGGCCCCATGGGCTGAAGTGGAGGAAGCCAGCCCATAGTGGGCTGGTGCGCCTCTAGGCCCACTCCCGCGCCTAGGGTTGAAACCCAGCGGGGCGCACCACATGCCTTGGGGGCACTCCTCTCTGGCCGCCGCCTTGGGAGATTCACTTCCAGGGCCGCGCCTCTTGGGGTCCTATATAAAGGAGGAAGGGGAGGGCAGACGCACTTTGTGCTTGGCACCTCCTCCCCGCTACACCTCGCCGCCCTCCCGTAGTGGCTAAGCCTCGCTGGAGTCCCGCTGCATCCACTACCACGCCGCCGTCGCTGGATCATCATCAACCTCTCCTTTCCCTTGCTGGATCAAGAAGGAGGAGACGCCTCCGCTCCGCACGCGTGTTGAACGCGGAGGTGCTGTCCGCTCAGCACTTGGACATCGGTGATCTGAATCACGCCGAGTACGACTCCATCATCACCATCCCCTTGAAAGCTTCGCACGCGATCTACAAGTGGTATGTAGATGCAAACTCACCTTGACTCGTTGCTTAGATGAACTCATAGATGGATCTTGGTGAAACCGTAGGGAAATTTTTAATTTTCTCGCAACGCTCCCCAACAAAGGCATCATGAGCTAGGTCTATGCGTAGTTCTCTAATGCACGAGTACAAAACAATTTTGTTGTGGGCGGATCTTGTCAACTTGCTTGCCACTACTAGTCTTTTTCTTGCTTCAAGGGTATTGTGGGATGAAGTGGCTCGACCAACCTTACACGACACTTACGTGAGACCGTTCCACCAATTGACATGCACTAGTTGCATAAGGTGGCTAGCGGGTGTCCTGCTCTCCCACTTTAGTTGGAGCGAATCGATGAAAAGGGTCCTTATGAAGGATAAATAGAAGTTGACAAAATCACGCTGTGGTTATTCGAGGTAAGAAAACGCTCTTGCTAGAACCCAATTGCAGCCATCGTAAAAGATGCAACAACAATTAGAGGACGCCTAACTTGTTTTTGCAGCGATTGTTCATGTGATGTGATATGGCCAAGTTGTGATGAATGATGAATTGTGACGATGAGATCATGTTCTTGTAATAGGATTCACGACTTGCATGTCGATGAGTATGACAACCGCAGGAGCCATAGGAGTTGTCTTTATTTTAGTATGACCATGCGGTCATTGAAGAACACCATGTAAACTACTTTACTTTATTGCTAAACGATTAGCCATAGAAGTAGAAGTAGTCGCATGGCGGACAACTTCATGAAGACACGATGATGGAGATCATGATGATGGAGATCATGGTGTCATGCCGTGACAAGATGATCATGGAGCCCCAAGATGGAGATCAATGGAGCTATATGATATAGGCCATATCATGTCACAACTATATAATTGCATGTGATGTTTATTATGTTTATGCATCTTGTTTACTTAGAACGACGGTAGTAAATAAGATGATCCTTACAACAATTTCAAGAAGTGTTTTCCCTAACGTGCACCTCGCTACAGTTCGTTGTTTTGAAGCACCACGTGATGATCGGGTGATCCTTACTTCACATACAACGGTGTAAGACAGTTTTACACAGAAAACACTTAGGGTTAACTTGACGAGCCTAGCATGTACAGTACATGGCCTTGGAACACGGAGACCGAAGGTCGAACACGAGTCGATGGAAGATACGATCAACATGAAGAAGTTCACCGACGATGACTAGTCCGCCTCACGTGATGATCGGACACGGCTAGTCGACTCGGATCGTGTAACACTTAGATGACTAGAGGGATGTCTAATCTGAGTGGAGTTCATAATTTGATTAGATGAACTTAGTCTAAGACCTTGCAAATCTGTCTTGTAGATCAAATGGCAACGCCATGTCAACTTGAACTTCAACGCTCCTAGAGAAAACCAAGTGAAAGATGATGGCAGAACTATACGGATCGGGTCCGAACCCGAGGATCATCCTCATAGCTGCCAGAAGCAATATGTCCTAGAAGGACCGCTAGGTGACGCCCTGCCCCTGCAGAACCAAGACGTTATGAACGCTAGGCAAACTCGCGCCGATGATTACCCTCGCTTAGTGCGGCATGCTTTACAGCTTAGAACCGGGCTCCAAAAGCGTTTTGAGCATCATGGAGCATATGAGATGTTCAAGAGCTGAAACTAGTTTTCCAAGCTCATGCCCGGTCGAGATATGATGTCTCCATAAGTTCTATAGTTATAAGATGGAGGAGAACAGTTCTCACAGAGCACATACTCAAGATGTCCAGGTTGCACAACCGTATGACCCAAATTAACATTAACCTCCCTGATGAGGCGGTCATCGACTGAATCCTCCAATCGCTTCCCACCAAGCTACAAGAGCTTTGTGATGAACTACAACATGCAGGGATGGTGAAGACCATTCTCAAGTGTTCTCACGTCAAGTCAGCAGAGGCTGAAATCAAGAAAGAACATCAAGTGTTGATGGTCAATAAGACCACTAAGTTCAAGAAGGGCAAGGGCAAGAAGAACTTCAAGAAGGACGGCAAGGATAAAGCGCGTACCAAGAAGCCGCCATCGAAGAAGTCAAAGAATGGACCCAAGCCCGAGACTCGAGTGCTTTTATTGCAAGGGAAGGGTCATCGAAGCGAATCGCCCCAAATACTTAGCGGATAAGAAGGCCGGCAACACCAAAGGTATATTTGATATACATGTAATTGATGTGTACCTTACCAAGATCTGAGTAACTCCCGGTATTTGATACCGTGCCGCTGTTCATATTTGTAACTCACAGCAGAGCTGCGAATAAGCGGAGATCATGGCGAAGGACGAGGTGACGGCGCTGCCGAATGGTTCCAGAGTCGATGTGATCGCTGCCGCATGCTGCTCTACATTTACCTACGGGATTAGTTTTGAACCTTAATAATTGTTATTTAGTGCCAAGTTTGAGCATGAACATTGTATCGTGATCTCGCTTAATACGAGATGGCTACTCATTTAAATCCGAGAATAATGGCTGTTCTATTTATATGAGAGATATGTTTTATGGTCATGTCTGATGGTCAATGGTTTATTCTAATGAATCTCGAGCGTAATATTACACATATTCATAGTGTGGATGCCAAAAGATGTAAAGTTGATAACGATAGTCCCACATACTTGTGGCATCGCCGCCTTTGGTCACATTGGTGTCAAGCGATGAAGAAGCTCCATGCCGATGGACTTTAGAGTCTCTTGATTATGAATCGCTTGACACATGCTAACCATGCCTCATGGGCAAATGACCAAGACTCGTCTCCTAACAATGGAGCGAGCAACCAACTTGTTGGAAATCATACATACCGATGTAAAGCGGTCCAATGAGCGTTGAGGCTCGTGGAGGATATCGTATGTTCTCACTCTCACCGATGACTTAAGTAGGTATGGTATGTCTACTTAATGAAACACAAGTCCGAGACCTTTGAAAAGTTCAAGGAATTTCGAATGAGGTGGAGAATCAACGGACCGAAAGATAAAGTTTCGCGATCGATCGTGGAGGAGAATACTTAAGTCACGAATTTGGTACACACTTAAGGAAATGTGGAATCGCTTTACAACTCATGCCGCCTCGAACACCTCAACAGAACGTGTGTCCGAACGTCAGAATCGCACTCAATTGGATATGGTGTGGTCTATGATGTCTCTACCGATTTACCGCTATCATTTTGGGGATACGCCTAGAGACAGCTACATTCACTTTAAATAGGGCACCGCCTAAACTGCTGAGACGACACCGTATGAATTGTGGTTTGGGAAGAAACCTAAGCTGTCATTTCTAAAAGTTTGGGGATGCGATGCTTATGTCAAGAAACTTCAACCTCAAAAGCTTGAACCCAAGTCGAAAAATGCGCTTCATAGGATACCCTAAGGAAACCTGTCGGGTATACCTTCTACTTAAGATCCGAGGGCAACATCTTTGTTGCCAAGAACGGATGCTTTCGAAAAGAGTTTTCTCGAAAGAAGTAAGTGGAGGAAAGTAGAACTCGGCGAAGTACTACCTATCGAACGGGAAAGTGGTGCAGCCAGAAAATGTTCCCGTGATGCCCACACCAATCAAGAGGAAAACAATGATGATGATCAAGGTACTTGGATCAAGTTGCTACTAAACTCAGAGGTCCAAGGACACGCTCCGCACTGAGTGGTACGGCAACCCTGTCTCCGGAAATCATGTTGTTAGACAACGTGAACCTTCAAACTATGAAGAAGCGATGGCGGCCCAGATTCCAACAAATGGCTTGAAGCCATGAACCGAGATAGAATCCATGTATGAAAACAAAGTATGGACTTTGACAGATTGTTCGATGATCGGCGAGCGATAGAAAACAAATGGATTTTTAAGAAGAAGACGGACGCGAGGGTAATGTTACCATCTATAAAGCTCGACTTGTCGCTAAGGATCGAAAGTTCAAGGGATTGACTACGACGAGACATTCTCTCCCGTAGCGAAGTTGAAGTCCGTCCAATCATGTTAGCAATTGCCGATACTATGATTATGAGATATGGCGATGGACGCCAAACGGCATTCCTTAACGGACAGCTTAACGAAGAGCTGATATGATGCAGCCGAAGGTTTTGTCGATCCTAAGAATGCTAACAAAGTATGCAAGCTCCAAGATCCATTTATGGGCTGTGCAAGCATCTCGAGTTAGAACATTCGCTTGATGAGATGATCAAAGCATTTAGTTTATGCACTTATGTAGAAGCCTCTACAAGAAAGTGAGTGGAGCTCAGAGCATTTCTCATATTATATGTAGATGACATACTTGATGGGAAATGATATAGAACTTCGACATCATTAAGGCCTACTTGAATAAGTGTTTTTCAATGAAGGACCTTGGAGAAGTGTTATATATTAGGCATCAAGATCTATAGAGATAGATCGAGATGCCTCATAGGTCTTTCACAAAGCACATACCTTGATAAGATTTTGAAAAGGTTCAAATGGATCAGTCCAAGAAGGGTTCTTGCCTATGTTACAAGGTGTGAGATTGAGCTCGGCTCAACAACACGGCAAAAGATAAAGAAGAGATGAGTGTCATCCCTATGCTTCAGCCATAGGATCTATTATGTATGCTATGCTCGGTACCAGTTCGATGTAAACCTTGCCGTAAGTTTGGTAGCAAGATACCAAGTAATCCCGACAAGGAACACCGACAGCGGTCAAGAATATCCTCGTACCAAAAGGACAAAGGACATGTTTCGCTTATGGAGGAGACGAAGAGCTCGTCAGAAGGGTTACGCCGATGTAGCTTCACTCAGATCCGATGACTCTAATTCACAAACCGGATACGTGTATATGTTGAATGGTGGAGCAAGAAGTCGTGCACCGCAAGTAGAGTGTCGTATGGATCTACATGTGAAGCGGAGTACATGGCAGCCTCGAGCCAGCGATGAAGCGATTTGGGTGAAGGAGTTCTCACCGACCTAGGAGTCATACCCAATGCGTCGGGCCGATCAAACTCTTCAGGATAACACCGGAGCTATTGCTCTACCAAGGAGCCTGTGTTTCACAAGAAGACCAGCACATCAAGCCGCTTCAACTCCATCCGTGAAAATGTTCAAGATGGAGACATAGATATTTGCAAAGTACATACGATCTGAATGTCGCAGATCCGCTGACTAAACCTCTCTGAAGCAAAACATGATCAACACGAACTCTATGGGTGTTCGATTCATCACAATGTAACTAGATTGGTGACTCTAGTGCAAGTGGGAGACTGTTGGAAATATGCCCTAGAGGCAATAATAAAAGTATTATTATATTTCATTGTTCATGATAATTGTCTTTATTCATGCTATAATCAGATTATCCGAAATCGTAATACACGTGTGAATACATAGACCACAATATGTCCATAGTGAGCCTCTAGTCGACTAGCTCCAGATCAACAGATAGTCATGGTTTCGCTATGGACATTGGATGTCGTTGATAACGGATCACATCATTAGGAGAATGATGTGATGGACAAGACCCAATCCTAAGCATAGCACAAAGATCGTAGTTTGTTTGCTAGAGCTTTTCCAATGTCAAGTATCTCTTCCTTTGACCATGAGATCGTGTAACTCCTGGATACCGTAGGAGTGCTTTGGTGTATCAAACGTCACAACGAATCGGGTAACTATAAAGGTGCACTACAGTATCTCCGAAAGTGTCTGGGTCGACATGGATCGAGATCGATTTGTCACTCCGTATGACGGAGAGGTATCTCTCGGCCCACTCAATGCATCATCATAATGAGCTCAAAGTGATCAAGTGGTTGGTCACGGATCATGCATTACGGACGAGTAAAGTGACTTGCCAGAACAGACCGAATAAGGTATTGGGATACCACGATCGAGTCTCGACAAGTAACGCATCGATTGACAAAGGGATTTGTATACGGGTTTGATCGAATCTCTGACATCGTGGTTCAACCGATGAAATCATCGAGGAGCATGTGGGAGCCAACATGGGTATCCAGATCCCGCTGTTGGTTATTGCCCGAGAGTCGCCTCGTCATGTCTCAGTGTCTCCAACCCGTGAGGGTCTACACACTTAAGGTTCTGTGACTCTAGGGTTGTATGAATATGAGTATGCAGCATACCAATGTTGTTCTGAGTCCTGATGAGATCCCTGACGCCTCGTGGAGTTTCGGAATGGTCCGGAGGTAAAGAATAATATATAGTAAGTGGTATTTCGCCATCGGAAAGTTTTGGGGTCTCCCAAGAATGTACCGACCACCGGAAGGGTCCCTGGGTCCACCGGTGGGGCCACCCATCCCGGAGGGCCCCACAGCTGAAGTGGAGGAGCCAGCCCATAGTGGGCTGGTGCGCCTCAGGCCCACTCGCGCCTAGGGTTGAAACCCTAGGTGGGGGGCACCACATGCCTTGGGGGCACCTCCCTTGGTCGCCCCTTGGGAGATTCAATCTCCCAGGCGGCGCCTTGGGGGCCTATATAAAGGAGGGCAGGGGGAGGGCAGCCGCACCTCTGTGCTTGGCGCCCCTCCTCGCTACACCTCGCCCTCCTCCAGAGCTGCTAGGCCTCGCTCGAGTCTGCACGCATCCACCACCACGCTGCGTGCAGCCTGATCATCATCAACTCTCCTTTCCCTTGCTGGATCAAGAAGGAGGAGACGCCTCCCGTCCCTGCACGTGTGTTGAACGCGAGGTGTTGTCCGCTCAGCACTTGACATCGGTGATCTCGAATCACATCGAGTACGACTCCATCATCACTATCCTTGAAAGCTTCCAAGCGACGCGATCTACAAGTGGTATGTAGATGCAAACTCACTCTTTGACTCGCTGTTAGATGAACTCATAGATGGATCTTGGTGAAACCATAGGAAATTTTTATTTTTCGCAACGCTCTCAACATGGGGAACGAGCAGTAAATTCAAAATTTTCACGCATCACCAAGATCAATCTATGGATTAACTAGCAACGAGAGAGAGGGAGTGCATCTCCATACCCTTGAAGATCGCGATGCGAAGCTGCCCAAGAATGCGGTCATGGAGTCGCTCACTGCTTTATCTCAGATCGCGCCGAATCCGATCTAAGCACCAACAATGGTGCCTCCGCTCAACACACGACAGCCCGGGACGCCTCTCCTTCTTGATCCAGCAAGGGAGAGGAGAATTTGAGAGAGAGTCTGCAAGCACGACGACGGGTGGTGGAGCTTGCAGCCTCCCAGCAGTAGCTCGCCAAGCACTACGGAGGAGGAGGAGGTGTTGAAGGGAGAGGGCTGCGCCAGGAAGGGTGAAGCTCCCATGCCCTCCCACTATATATAGGGGTGGAGGGGCTGTTTTGCTCCTCCAAGTCCATTGGGGCTAGTAAAGGTGGGAGGAAAGAAATCCCATCATTTCCTTCCCCACGATTGTTATCCCCTTTAGGATCTTGATCTTATTCCTTCGGATATGATCTTATTCCTTCTAAGGGGGATCTTGGTGCACCTTGACCAGGGTGGGGACTTGCCCCACTATCATCGATCATGTGGGTCCCCATGTAGGTGGGCCCCACTCCGAACCTTCTAGAACCTTCCCAGATAATATCGAAAAATCCTCAACATTTTTCGTGCCAAAATAGGACTTCCCATATATAAATCTTTACCTCCCGACCATTCCGAACTCCTCGTGACGTCTCGGATCTCATCCGGACTCAACAACATTCCGAATCGCACACTAATTCCCATAACAACTCTAGCGCCACCAACCTTATGTGTAGACCCCATGGGTTCGGAATCATGCGATCATGACCGAGACAACTCTCCGCCAATAACCAATAGCGGATCTCGATACCCATGTTGTTCCCCACATGTTCCACGATGATCTCATCGGATGAACCACGATGTCAAGAATTCAAGCAATCCCGTGATACAATTCCCTTTGTCAATCAAGATGCTATTTGCCCGAGATTCGATCGCCGGTATCCCAATACCTCGCTCAATCTCAAGCACGCAAGTCACTTTACTCATTCCGTAATGCATGATCCCATGACTAACTACTTAGTCACATTGAGCTCATTATGATGATGCATTACCGAAAGGGCCCAGAGATACCTCTCCGTCACACAGAGTGACAAATCCTAGTATCGATTCGTGCAACCCAACAAACACTTTTGAGATACCCGTAGTGCACCTTTATAGCCACCCAGCTACTGCTGACATTTGGCACACCCAAAGAATTCCTACAGATCCGGAGTTGCACAATCTCATGGTCTAAGGAAATGATACTTGACATTAGAAAAGCTTTTAGCAAACGAACTACATGATCTTGTGCTATGCTTAGGATTGTCTTGTCCATCACATCATTCTCCTAATGATGTGATCCCATTATCAATGACATCCAATGTCCATGGTCAGAAACCATAACCATCTATCGATCAACGAGCTAGTCAACTAGAGGCTCACTAGGGACATGTTGTGGTCTATGTATTCACACATGTATTACGGTTTCCAAGCTAATACAATTATAGCATGAACAATAGACAATTATCATGAACAAGGAAATATAATAATAACCATTTTATTATTGCCTCTAGGCATATTTCCAACAGTCTCCCACTTGCACTAGAGTCAATAATCTAGTTCACATCACTATGTGATCGTAATGAATCCAACACCCATGGGGTTTGATCATATCTCGCCAGAGAGAGGTTATTAGTCAATGGGTCCGAACCTTCGATCCATGTGCTTTACAAATATCTACTTCATCTTGTAGATGTAGCTACTACACACTATTTGGAACTATTCCAAATAACTGTTCTACTATATGAATCGGTTTACTATTCAGAGTCATCTAGATTAGTGTCAAAGTTTGCATCGACGTAACCCTTTACGCATTTAACTATTTTACCACCTCCATAATCGAGAAATATTCCTTAGTCCACTAGTCACTAAGGATAACTTTGATCGCTGTCCTCGTGATCCATTTCTCGATCACTCTTGTACCCCTTTGACCGACTCATGGCAAGGCACACTTCAGATGCAAAGACACAACATAGCATATTGTAGAGCCTACGCCTAAAGCATAGGGACGACCTTCGCCCTTTCTCTTCACCGTGGTCGTCTTGAGTCTTACTCAATACTCATACCTTATAACATAGCCAAGAACTCCTTCTTTGCCGATCTATTTTGAACTCCTTCAAAATCTTGTCATGGTGCGTATTCATTTGAAAGTACTATCAAGCAATTTTTGATCTATCCTTATAGATCTTGATGCTCAATGTTCAAGTATCTTAATCCAGGTTTTCCATTGAAAAACACTTTTCAAATAACCCTATATGCTTTCCAGAAATTCTACATCATTTCCGATCAACAATATGTCAACAACATATACTCATCAGAAATGTTATAGTGCTCCCACTCACTTCTTTGGAAATACAAGTTTCCAATAAACTTCGTATAAACCCAAAATCTTTGATAATCTCATCAAAGCATATATTCCAACTCCGAGATGCTTACTCTAGTCCTTAGAAGGATTGCTGGAGCTTTGCATACTTGTTAGCATCTTTTAGGATTGACAAAACCTTCTGGTTGTATCACATACAACCTTTCCTCAAGAAAATCGTTGAGGAAACAATGTTTTGACATCCTATCTTGCAAGATTTCATAAATAATGCAGAACTGCTAATATAATTTCAATAGACTCTAGCATCGCTACGAGTGAGAAAGTCTCATCATAGTCAACTTTTTGAACTTGTCGGAAAACATCTTAATGACAAGTCGAGCTTTCTTAATGGTGATACTTACCATCATTGTCCGCCTTCCTTTAAAATCCATCTGCACTCCAACAGCCTTTACGACCATCAAGTAGTTCTTCCAAAGTCTATACTTTGGTTTCATACATGGATCCTCTCTCGGATTTTATGGCCTCGAGCCATTCGTCAATCCGGCCCACCATCGCTTCTCCATAGCTCAGAGGTTCATTGTTGTCAGCAACATGACCTTCAAGACAGATTACCGCACCACTCAAGCAAGAGCGCCCTTGTCGACCTCACGAGGTTTGGTAGTGACTTGATCCAAGTTTCATGATCACTATCATCAGCTTCCACTTCAATCGTGTAGGCGCCACAAGAACAACTTCCTCGTGCCCGCTACACACTAGTTGAAGTGGCGGTTCAATAACCTCATCAACTCTCCACCATCCTCCCACTCAATTATTTCGAGAGAAACTTTTCCCGAGAAAGGACCCGATTCTAGAAACAATCCTTTTGCTTCCTGGATCTAAGACAGAGGTATACCCAACTATTTTTGGGTGTCCTATGAAGATGCATTTATCCGCTGGGTTCGAGCTTATCACCAAACTTTTTCACATAAGCGCCGCAGCCCCAAACTTTATAAGAAATGACAATTAGGTTTTCTAAACCATAGTTCATATGGTGTCATCTTAATGGAATTATGTGGTTCCCTATTAAAGTAAATGCGGTTGTGTCTAATGCCTAACCCATAAATGATAGTGTTAATTCGATAAGAGACATCATGGTATGCACCATATCCAATAGGGTGCAGCTACGATAATTGACACACCATCACACTATGGTGTTCTGTGGTATTAGTTGTGAAACAATTTCCACAGTGTCTTAATTGTGTGCCAAACTCAGAATCTCAGATATTTATCTCTATGATCATATCATAGACATTTTATTCTCTTGTCACGACGATCTTTAACTTCACTCAAATTACTTGAACCTTTCAATAATTCAGATTTGTGTTTCATCAAGTGAATATACTAAGAATCTACTCAAATCATCTCGTGAAGTAAGAGCATAACGATATTCATCGATGCCTCGCATTCATTGGATTGCACACATCAAATGTATTACTTCCAATAAGTTGCTCTCTTGTTCCATCTCATCAAAACGAGGCCTTTCACTATCTTGCCCATGTGGTATGATTTGCATGTCTCAAGTGATTAAAAACAAGTGAGTCCAAACGATCCATCTCGCATGGAGTTTCTTCATGCATATACCAATAGACGGGCTCGATGTCTCAATCTTTTCAAAACGAGTGAGTCCAAAGATCCATCAATATGGAGCTTCTTCATGCTTTTATACCAATATGACTTATGGCAGTGCCACAAGTATGTGGTACTATCATTACTATCTTATATCTTTTGGCACAAACATGTGTGTCACTACGATCGAGATTCAATAAACCATTCATTTTAGGTGCAAGACCGTTGAAGGTATTATTCAAATAAACAGAGTAACCATTATTCTCCTTAAATGGATAACCGTATTGTGATAAACATAATCCAATCATGTTTATGCTCAACGCAAACACCAAATCAACCTTGGAAACACTTCCAACACACATCGCCATCTCACCTTTAGCTAGTCTCCATTTATTCCGAGTTTTTATTTCGAGTTACTAAAACTTAGCAACCGAACCAAGATCTTAATACCCTAGTGCTACTAGGAGTACTAGCAAAGTACACATTTAATACAATGTATATACAATATACTTCACAACCTTGCCAGCCTTCTCATCTACCAAGTATGTAGGGTAGTTCTGCTCCAAGGACTGCTCCTCATTACGTAAGCACTTAGTCTCGGTTTGGGTTCAACCCGGTTTCTTCACTAGAGCAAGAATCGATTTGTCGCCTCATGAAGTATCCTTCTTGCCCTTGCCCTTCTTGAAACTAGTGGTTTTACTAACCATCAACAATTGATGCTCTTACTCGATTTCTACTTTCACGGTGTCAAACATCGCAATTGCTCAAGGATCATCATGCCTATCCCCGATATGTTATAGTTCATCACGAAGCTCTAATAGCTTGGTGGCAAGTGACTATGGAGAACCATCACTATCTCATCCGGAAGATTAAGTCCCACTCGATTCAAGTGATTGTAGTACTTAGACAATCGAGCACATGCTCAATGATTGAGCTTTTCTCCCTTAGTTTGCAGGTTAAGAAACTTGTCGGAGGTCTCATACCTCTTGACGTGGGTATGAGCCCAAATCCTAATTTCGCTCTTGGAACATATCATATGTTCCAAGTTTTAAAAATGTCTTTGCTGCCTCAATTCTAAACGCTTAACATTACGCACTAAGCTATCACGTAGTCATCAAACGAGTATGTCGATGTTCGCAACATCCACAAACGACGCCGAGGTTCAAGACACCGAGCGGTGCATTAAGGACATAATGTCAGGGTTGGTGCGAATATGCCAAAGGATGGCTTATCATGGTGGGGCCGAGTAGAACGTCGCCGTGCTCGAAACGGATAAGGCGAGACATGCACGCCGACAATCTTACCTCCTGGGCTCTCCAGAGATAACACTCCTCATCGCTGCTCGCAGGTCTCCGCATGGTCGCTATAGCAAGGTGGCTTCAATGGTGCTCCTAGAGTCAGATCGGAGGCGGAGAGAGCAAGTCTAGTTCTTCCTCCCTAGTCTATGTATCTATCTCTATCAAGGTCCGAACCCTTTGCATGGGTGCACCGGGGTTTAGATAGGCCTACCCCGGGGTACAATGGTAATCCGACCGGCTGGGTCCCACGCCTGCTCTCATGTTGCCACCCTTCCCGCCGACCGGTGGGTCTCTGGACAGGCCGGACATCGGCGGCACTCGATGACGCAGTTTCTATTGGGTCGTGGCAACAGATCCGCCTATCAGCGATCACGCCGCCACTCCCCATCCAATCTGGTTTATGGCTTGTGGGCGCTGTGGGGAGACGGCCGACCGGGAGGCCGACTCCCACAGGCCGCCTTCGCACTCCCGCTCGATTCACCCAATCGGCAGTAGCCCTGGTCTTCGGGCCGACAGGCCGGCGTCGGGCACAAGCGTCACAAGACTGTGGTTGAGGACAGGCAGGCATGGCACAAGGTCGCGCCGAGATCTCCCAGACACGGCCATCAGAGCCATGCCACCTCAGAGTGAGGAGGACGGCCACGCCGTGGCCGCACTCTGATCGGTTCGCAGGTCATGGGTCGACTCCACACGGCACTCCCGGAGGTTGCTAGACTGAGCCGGCTTGCTTTGAAGTCGCCATCTGGGACTCGGCCTCCGAGATCGCCAGCTTGAGACTCGACTTTGGGAGATCGCCACCGACTCGGCCTCTAGAGGTCACCACTGGGACTCGGCGAGGGCGTGGCCTGCCCGATGTCTTGAAGATCCTGGTCCCGGTCAGCCTACCTGGCCCATTACTCGACAAGAGTCCCCGGTGGTGAAGCCTCACGGACGCCACTGTGGGGCTTCAACAGCTTCAATCTTCCCAATGCCGACTCGAGACTCGGCTGTTGTCTTTTGGGCCGACTCCAAGTCGGACTTGTTCAAGAGGGCCACTGCTTGTAAGTCACAGGGAAATCAGCGGCGATCGGATACGCTCCCGCTGCCATCGAGGCGGTCCTATCAGCAGCGCCACGGAGGATAGTCTATCGAGGATCGCTGAAGGTAAGAGTGTCTAGAGGGGGGTGATTAGACTACTCGACAAGATAAAAGTTTATGCCTTTTGATTAGGACAAGTTTTGGCAAGTTCACAATGGAGATCAAGTCAAGCATCATGCATACAAGTCAAGTAACATACTACACATGCAATTCTAGAGTATGGGCAGCGGAAAGTAAATTGCACAAGTAGTAAAGGAGAGGTGGAGAAGAGCAAACGCAATTTGGAGACACGGAGATTTTTCTCGTGGTTCCGATAGGTGGTGCTATCGCAATCCACGCTGATGGAGACTTCAACCCACGGAGGGTAACGGCTGCAGAGTCCACGGAGGGCTCCACCCACGAAGGGTCCACGAAGAAGCAACCTTGTCTATGCCATCATGGCCTCACGCCCACGGAGGACTAGCCTTACTCGGGTAGATCTTCACGAAGTAGGCGATCTCCTTGCCCTTACAAACTTCTTGGTTCAACTCCACATCTTGACGGAGGCTCCCAAGCACACCTAACTAATCTAGGAGGCACCACCTCCAAAAGGTAATAGATGGTGTTGGTGATGATGAACTCCTTGCTCTTGTGCTTCAAATGATAATCTCCCCAACACTCAACTCTCCTCACCGATTTGGCTGTGGTGGAAGAAAGGATTGAGTGGAAAGCAACTTGGGAAGGCTAGAAATAAAGTTTCATATGGTGGGAGTGGAGCAACTTGATCTCAACACAAGGGTAGGTAGTTTTCTTCTCGTAAATGTAAGGTAGGAGTGGTAGTTCTTCTCGATGGCTCTCTCCACTAATGAAGAGGAGGTGGAGGGTATTTATAGCCTCCACACAAAATCCAACTGCTAACACATTTGACCAATCTCGGCCGACGAGTTGACAACTCGGTGAGACCGAAAGTTCAAATCTTAGAACGTTGGGATTTTCGTGGGACCGAAAATACAATCTCTGTTAGTCCGATTCTTCCAAAGACTAGGGTTTGCCATTCTCGTGGGACCGACTTTTATCATCTCGGTGACACCGATTTGAGTACGTAGTTACGAAGGTTGGCAACACTAGTTTCGTGAGACCGAGTTTGGAATCGCAAAATCCAAATTTCTAGGGTTTGGCTATATGGTCGAGGTGGTTCATCTCGTGTGACTGAAGTTTATGGAATCGGTGGGACCGAGATTACTTATGAGTATATGTTGGAATGAAAGATTGCTCGATAGTTTGGGAGATAGATCACTAAGCACTTTGAGCAACCAGATCATTATCACAACCTCATCCCTTTAATAGTATTGGCTTTCCTATGGACTCAATGTGATCTTGGATCACTAAACCAAAAATGGAGTATTGAGCTTTTGCCAATGCTTTCCTTAGCATCCTAGGGGTCCACCTTTCAATTCTTTTGCCATGCCAGAGTGATTGACTTTCCTGAAATATACTTGATAAAAGCATTAGTCCAACCACAAAGTATGTTGTCATTAATTACCAAAACCACCCAGGAGCAAATGTGCTTTCAATCTCCCCTTTTGGTAATTGATGGCAACACAAAAAGTAGATATCAAAGCTATCAAATAAAGACAGAATTATCACTAAAGCTTTGACAAACATGTAGTACAGTGCTCCCCTACAAGTGTGCAAGATTTTCATAGATTATGGTTTTGGACTACCACAAGCACACATGAGAGAAAAGCAAGATGTGCTACATGCAGCTTGGCTATATGCATCGAGCAGATAGGATAAGTGAGAGATGATGCATATGTGCATGGTGATTTCTTGCAAACAAATATTCACAAGCAAGTCACCATCATGCACATTCTGCAAGATGCATATACTTACCTTGAAGTTCCTTGGCATTGTACCAAGAAATAAGCTTGGGAAAACAAGGTTAGATAACACAAGAGTATTTCTTCAACCAACAACAAGAACATCAAGAGTACCAAGCCAGGATGACATGTATAAAGAGTGTCTCATGATGAGCACTAGCTTGAATCAGCAAACATGTCTCCCGAGACTAAAAGATTTTCAATGAGCTCGAGAGATTTTGCTTTTCATAAGATACCAATTGTGCTTTTCAGAAGATACCAATTGTGAGAGCAAGGAAAGAAAATCAAAAGAATAATGCCAAATGTATTATCACAAGGAAATATGGCAAAGCTTTGATGTGATCCTCTCCCTTAAGGTAAGATTGTTCTTCTTCTCCTTTAAATCTTCTCTCTCCCTTATCTTCCAATCTCCCCTAGGCTCCCCTAAATCTTCTCC
Organism: Aegilops speltoides; assembly: GCA_021437245.1. Classification (NCBI taxonomy): domain Eukaryota; kingdom Viridiplantae; phylum Streptophyta; class Magnoliopsida; order Poales; family Poaceae; genus Aegilops; species Aegilops speltoides. The sequence continues at coordinate 2,710 of JAHHZJ010000984.1, read as the reverse complement.
CCTTGACATCAAGTGCCGAAAAGGACAGAAACTAGGAAGGTCAGAAAGATGGAAGGAAAGAGGGGATCCTTAAGAATCACAACCGAGCAAACTAAGTATGCAGAATAAATCATTAGTTGAGCTGCAGAAGATGTTATCCTCGGTGAATGTAAATCGGTGACACCGAATTAATATGGATCGGTGAGTCCGAAGGTCGAGACTTAGGCAGATCCTTTTCGTCGAATCAACTATTTAAATCAGTGACGCCGAGTTTAATTCCAAGGAAATATAGAAGTAATTCAGCTCACTTTGCAAGAAATGCTTCAAAAGATTTGCAATGAATTTGTAAAGGATTTTCAATGAATTGATCAGAGCAAAAAGGGTATTCACAAGAATGAAGAAATAGAAATGAAAAAGATTGCTAGATGAAGTTTTTTTAAATAAGCAAGAAATCTCAATGAGAGAGCATAAGAGAAAGACAGAAAACTCCAAGACATATGTACTTCATCTAGATAGGGTCGGCTAAAGTCACCTATGTTTGAGTATATTGACTTAGGAGTCAAATGAGAACATTTGATCATAGGTCATACTATCGTTAAGCTCAAAATGGGGTTGCCATTTTTCGATTAACATTTGATGTGATCACATCTTATGAAGCTTGTACTCATGACTTTGAGCAAAGCTCCTTCAAGATGTGAAAACATACCTTGGGCTTGTTGTTGCTTACTCATGTAGGTGAACTTGATGTAGATGCTCATAGAATGTGAAGTTGGAGCACCATTTCCAATTGTATAGTTCATCTTCCTACATGGGTTAGGCAAGCAAGGAAATACTCAAGAATATCCAAGATGACAAGAGTGAAGTACTAGATGTATAAGGTGTCAAAAAGGATATGTGGAATTTTGTTCCTTGAAATCAACATCCCAAAGAGCTAGATATTGGTCAATGACAAGATTACTCATGATTCGAGTGTGTGGTAATCTTGTAGAATGTAAACCATCCAAGTACCTGCAAGGAGTTAGATGCAATACAAGGGGCAAATGTGTCCAAGACATATGATCATCATCGTAAGAGAAATATCAAGGATTAGTCAATTAGGCTCATGCCTTGCATGCATCAATGGAGTTTTCACTCTAGGTTTGAAGCATCAATGATGTTCAACTCACTCTTGCTTACAAAACACTTTCTCATCAAGTGGTTTTGTAAAGATATCGCAAGCTGTTTGTCAAGATTTAACATGCTTAAGATCGATGTCACCCTTAGCAATGTGATCACGTAATAAAATGGTGACGAACTTCAATGTGTTTCGAGCGAGAGTGTTGCACGGATTGTGTCCAATCTTAATCGCACTCTCATTGTCACAAAGCAAAGGAACATGTCTCGCATGTATCCCATAATCCTTAAGCGCTTGTGTCATCCATAGTAATCGAAAGCACAACACTAACCAGCAGCAATATATTCTGCTTCGGCAAGGATAATGATATCAATTTTGTTTCTTGGATGACCAAGATACAAGGGATCGACCGAGGAATTGACACGCTCCGGTTGACTTTCTATCAATCCTGCCTCCGCATAGTCCGAGTCGAATAGCCAACAAGATCAAGGAGGCCCTCTTGGGATACCAAATGCCAAAGTTAGTGTGTGTATCAAATATCTCACAATTCTTTTAACAGCTTTAAGATGAAATTCTTTAGGGCTGCTTGATATCGAGCACACATGCATACACTCAACATTATGTCGACGAGAAGCACGAGATATAGTAGAGAACCAATCATGGATCGATAAACCTTTTGATCAACGTGTTCTCCATCTTTAGTCAAGTCATTATGTCCACTAGTAGGCATGGGGTTTTCATACCTTTGCTTTCTTGCATGTTGAACTTCTTGAAGAGATCCTTGGTGTACTTTGTTTGTGAGACAAAGGTACCTCCTTAGATTGCTTGATTTGCAACCCAAGGAAGAATTTGAGTTCACTCATCATGGACATCTCATACTTCTCCACATAAGCTTTCCAAACTTCTCACTAAAATGAGGGTTAGTTGAACCAAAGATAATATCATCAACATATATTTGGCACACAAATAGTTCACCGTCAACCCTTTTCGTGAATAGTGTTGAGTCTATTTTTCCAATCTCAAATCCTTTTTCAAGAAGAAAGCTAGTTAAGATTTGTACCAAGCTCTAGGAGCTTGTTTAAGACCATAAAGAGCTTTGTGCAATTTGTAAACATGATTAGGCTTTTTAGGATTCACAAACCGGAGGTTGTTTCACAAATACTTCCTCCTCAATTTCACCATTTAGGAAAGCACTTTTAATGTCCATTTGATAGAGAGTAATATCATGGTGGTTGGCATAAGCAAGAAGAATGCAATGGACTCAAGTCTAGCAACGGGGCATAGGTCTCACCATAGTCCATACCTTCGACTTGTGTGTAACCTTGTGCTACGAGACGAGCCTTGTTGCGGATGACTTGTCCATCTTCATCTTGCTTGTTCCAAACACCCATTTGGTTCCAATGACGTTTGGTCATCATTGGGCTTTCTACCAAAGTCCAAACGTTGTTCCTCTCGGTTGTGTAGCTCTTCGCATAGCGCTCACCCAATCCGGTCTTCAAGCGCTTCTTCTACCTTCATAGGTTCAAGACTAGAAATAAATGAGTAATGCTCACAAAAGTTAGCTAAACGAGTTTTAGAGCGAGTAATTCTCCGAGTCGATGTCATTCATCAATTGTT